>APFE031331231.1:0-33645 GCA_000404065.3 Pinus taeda | reverse complement strand
TACATACTGTGTTGATATATGTGTTTGATGCTTCTATGTGCGCATGTGTATGTTTCTGAATACTGCTAAATTGATGATCAACGTAGATGAGATTATGTATTATGCATGTATTCCGCAATAGTGTATAATCATGATAATTTCGGTTGAATAAGTGTCATATTATTCATAAATTTCTACACACCCTGGCTGAAGGATTCTGCTATAATCTCTCTTAACTCAAGAGATTATTTATACAGTGGGCAAAGGAAAAAAACCCTAAAGGATGAAAACACCCTTGCAATAGTCGAGGCATCATTGGTTGTCCTACTGGATGATCAGAACAGGGGTTTCATATCTTCAGAAACCAAGACCCTCCTTATTGAATTGGAAAATCAGCGAGCCAAAATCATGAAGGAAAGGGAGGAGACATGGCACCTCAAGAGTAGGGCAACCTGGCTAAAAGTTGGAGACAAGAACACGAGTTTCTTTTAGAATTATGCCAAGGGGTGAAAAGTCTCAAACACTATCTGGAATATGCCCACTTAGGACAGTGGCATCACAAATACTTTAAGCCAACTCTCTCATCTGGAAAACTCTCACTTCCAACATCTATACAAAGAACCATCGGCCACAAAACTTGTAGAAATAATTCAATTGGTAGGGAATTTCCCTAGTTTTGTTGATTTGGACACAACAAAAGTTCTAACTGCACCAGTCTCCTCATAAGAACTTGAAGGGATTCTGAAAAGGTTTTAAAAATACAAAATCCTTGGACCGGATGGATGGACTATTGAGTTCTATTTGGCTTTTTATGAGCTTACAGGACAAGATCTCCTCAAAGTAGTCGAAGAATGCAGGATCACACACAGAATGTATGAGGCCATAAATTCTACTTTCATTGCTTTGATCCCTAAATCAAACACCCCTACATCTTTCAATGACTTCCGCCCAATCTCTCTCTGAAATACCCTGTACAAAATCATTGCCAAGATCATTGCAAACAGGCTCCGCCCCATCCTCTCCCACCATATCTTCCCTGAGCAATTTGCTTTCCTACAGGACCCTCAGATCCATGAGGCCATTGGAATGACATAGGAGGTTATACACTCTATCACAGTAAACAAATTTAAGGGTGTTATCTTAAAGATCGATTGCAAAGGCTTTCAACCAAGTTAGTTGGCTCTATATAAACATGATTCTGATACACCTGGGCTTCCCATCTGTATTCACGGATTGGATCATGTGCTACATCAACTAGGCATCCTTTAGTGTACTCATAAATGGATCAGCCTCTCATTTCTGTCATGCAGAACGGGGACTTCAACAAGGATTCCCTCTCTCTCCGCTTCTGTTCCTAATTGTGATGGAGGGACTCAGTAGGCTCATTGCAACCGCAAAAAGGGATGGTAGACTCAAAGGAATGAAAATGAGCGATCTCTGCTACCTCACTCGCCTCCTTTTGGTTGATGATGTTCTTATTTTTCTTGATGGAAACATACGGTACTCCACCACTTTCCATGAAATATTAACTCTCTTTGCACATGCCACTGGTATGGTTTCTAATCAAATCAAGTCTACCATCTCTCTGTCACACACCTCTCCACAGGAAGACAAAGTTGCCCACCACTTCTTCCCTTATCAACTACACAATCTAGAAAATGGCCTAAAATATTTGGGATTCTGGATCAAACCACATAGCTACCGGATTGCAGACTGGATATGGTTGGTGATCAAAATAGAGAAAAGATTGAAAAATTGGAATCATAGATTCCTCTCCAAAGCCGTGCGCCTCGTCCTCATCAAATATGTTTTGGAAGCCACACCTGTGTACTAGATGTCGTTGGCCTGGATCCCTCAGGGAATTCTTACCCGTATCCAGAGGATATGCTGCAGATACCTCTAGAATAGACAAAAAGAAGGAAAAACTTTTGCTTGGGTTAGCTGGAAAGAAATTGCTTTACCAAAAAAATGGGGCGGTTGGGGATTAAAGGGTCTGGTTGTCTTTGCACAAGATTTAACAGCAAATATGGGTTGGACTCTACTCACAACACAAAATCTCTAGACCACAGTTACATACCACAAATATGTTTGGTCACAACAACTCATGGATTGGGCTCGCTTGCCAGTTTGGCCACGTCCTGGCATTTCTATTGTCTGGAAGGAAATCCTTCAAACTATTCCTTTTATCAGAGCTGGTGTGGCTTGGATAATAAATGATGGAAATCAAGTGCACATTGGTATGGACCCATGGATTAGGGGAGGAAATAGATATCAACTCCCTGCTAACCTCATATGCCTCCTACATCAAAGGGACATCAAGATGGTTGCACATCTAGCAGATAGGGAACACAACACTGTTTTTGAACAAGCATGGAAGTCTTCTCACAATGTTGGTATCCTTGTTCAGTGGCATCAAACATGGGAAGGATACATAAATGCTCTGTCTGAGGCACATGTCCATATAAAAGAAGGACCAGATGAACTTGTTTGGACTACAACTGAACATGGCAAATACACCCCGAAAATTGGTTACCTCTCTCTTCTCACGGACCGCAAACCAAAGGTAGTACAGGAATGGTAGTGCCAACTATGGAAACTGAAAACACCACCTCAAGCCCACTTGTTTATGTGGAGTGTGCTTAGGAATAAACACCCATGGGAGACTCCCTCATCCGCAGATCTATCTATGGACGACATTGGTGTGTTATGTGTAAACAGGACTCTGAAACAAACAAGCATTTGTTTTTGCACTACCCTGCAGTCGCCCGGCTATGGTGAACAATTACACAGTCCCTATCCATCCAAGAAAGATGGAAGGGACCCTCTGTCCTCCAAGCTTGGAACTCTTGGTTTGCTGCGCACCATCGCTCTAAAAAATTATGTTTACCCTCATCCTATGCTAGACTATTTGGCTTACTCAGAATAGTATCATTTTCAATGAAGTTGCAGCTCGTTGGCCTCTCATCATTGCAAAGGCTGAGGTAGCTTACCATGAAATTCTGGAAGTTGTCAATCCGCCCACCCGTCGTACTCTCTCCTTAGGTCCTATTGATAAATCTCGCCCATGGTCATTTTTCGATGGCGCAGCCCAATCCCATGGTTGTGGAGGGGGTTTCATCTTGCATATATATTAACAACATTCATACAAAGTCCAACTGGGTTTGGGGGAGGGGACAAACAACTTCGTCGAGCTTATCACCCTCAGACATTTAGTGCACTTTGCATTAGCACATGAATGCACAACCATTTAGATTTCGAGGATTCTAAAATCACTATTAAGTAGTTCAACAATACAAACCACTGTCATTCTCATTCAATTATAAATATATTGGATGAAGTTGCCATCTTCAAAGAAAATTTTAACACAATTTCATGTCAACATATTTACAGGGAATATAACGAAATTGCTTACAGGCTTTCCAAGGAGGCCACGTTACTACCCCGAGGCTTGTGGATGATCATGGAACAGGAGGGTGCTGAACAATACCCATACTATCACCGCCTCTACATAGATCATGCATATCATAGAGTGGATAGGCCCTAAATCACTGTTTTTTGGACATTATCTTAAAAATAGTTGTCATCTTTGAAAATATTTATGTACATATATATATGGCTCATCAGATTGAATACCTTTGCGAGGCAATTTTTGTATAGATTTTGAATTACTACTCATAGGAAATGGCATCCGCCATGATTATATACTGATATGTATTTAGAAATTGGCCATGGGCCAACTGTTATGCATATGCCTCGGGCATCTACTATATGTAATTTTTCTACATAATGAAATATTACGATTTTTCCTTGGAAAACAAAAAAAGTTCAAGCCCTTGTTCACCTAGAAGTGTTGAAAAATGCAACAATAAATTCTTAATTTGATTTTTCATTAGTTAAATTTAGGAAATTTGAAATTCCACATCAACAGACAGCTTGGAGTAGTTAACTGAGTTGGCACGGCACTTGTCACTTAGTTAAATTAGTTAATTCAAGTTAGGGGCGTGAAGTTCAGTTGTATGTAGTGATTCCTAAATTTTAGGAGCCTAGGTTGAGTTAATTTCAGTGGTAATCGATTAAATTACTTCTAACTATTAATAGAACTAGTGGGTGGTTAGTTAAGTAGCGGGACATCAGTCTAACTCATAGAGCATCTAGTTAACTAATCAATCATCTAATAATTAGCTCATGCATGCAAAAATATGAGTTGCCCAGTTGTGGTGGAGTTTCCAAGTTAGTGTAACAACAAATGTAAACTAGTTTGAGTGCATAGGTGTTGCATGAGGTTAGGTGGACCATCTTTGGGAATTGCACAATCAATTAGAAGAAATTCCTAAATAATAGGGGCTAGTTCCTCAAGGAACAATGCAAGGAAATGAGGGTGTGGTGGGATGAATTTGTTAAGTACTAGCCAAACCAATCATTCAGTAGGAGAGAATATAATTTATTTTGTAGGTTGAGCTCTGGCATTGAGCTGACAATTGTAATAACTTCTCTTACTCGATTAATGAACACAAGGCTGAAGGGGTTTTGAGCAATTTCTTTCCCCTAGACAAATATTTGTGCATGTGTGTTAATTATTCTTGCATGTTTATGGTTTGTGTTCTAGATTATGAATTGAATTCCGTAGAGAAGTAGAGTAGGTTTATGTCATGATTTAGGAAATTTCATAAGCAGTTGCAAATATACATCATAATTTCTACATGGTATCAGAGTAGGATTTTCGAAGTTGTTTCTTAAGAGGTTTGAATTTGCAGTCCATTGTAGCAGGATCTCTTCAAAGTTGGGAAGATGACCTTCAATGGGCTGAGGCTAGAGTATGCCTTGGAATACAACTCTAATTTAATTGCATGGAAGGATCACATGGAGGCGGTGCTTGATGGAAATGGCCTGCTAGAATAGATCAAGTCAAACGTTGAAAAAATAGGATCAACTGATGTCGAGAACCTAGCTCAGTGGAAGAAAGATGTAGCTAGAGCTAGGAGGATCATCCTGGAGGGTGTGAGAGACCACATAGTCTTGAAACTATACAAAAAAGAGACTCCCTTTGTTATGTGGAAGACCCTCAATGAGCTATTCGGAAATAGCAATGAAGCCAGGAAACTTGATTTGGTGAACAAGTTGAGGATTGAAGAGAAAGGGTAGGAGGTAGTCTTCAGAGATGGGAAGGCCTACCTCAAGCATATTGCTTCATGTCAAATCAAGCAATTTGGTGTCAAGATAGAGAGCCTCTACACATTATAGGAAGATGCATGCACAACCTTGAGGAGCAAGGAAGGGATTAAAGATGTTGTGGTTGAGAGGGGGCGTGATTTAACTCTCAAGATAGAGTTGTAGCCAGTTGGAAGTTGGGCTGACCAGGAGGATGATGATGAAGAGGACCAGTCAAAGACCTCCAGTAAGAGGAGAGTTTGACCTAAGTGGGAAGAGGGAGCACATACAACCATTGCCTCTAGGTGTGAGGTGGGGTGACGTATAGCCCTAGTCGCAAGAGTTGTAGAAATCGAGGCAAGGTCCATTGAGGCGTTCTCCTCATGGATCATTACCTTGCTATGAGGGCCCACAGTATTGAGTAGTAGGAGGATTAGTGTTAGTCAAATACTAAGGAGTGAAGAGGAGTGTTGAAAGCTAAGCAGGAGGCTCAGTAGTAGAGTCGGAAACAACACAATTTTCCCAGTAGATAGTTGCAAACACAGTTGATTCAAAGTTTTTCTTTTTATGCTTCTTAGTTGCAGATGTTGTATTAGCAGAATCAACAAAGAGAGGTGTTGTATGTAGTACATTCCACTAGTGCATGATATGGGAGGTTGATAATCCCTTTCTTGTCGAGAGGGAGAGTTGAAAGATGCAATAAGAAATTCTTAATTTGATTTTGCCTTAGTCAAATTGAAGAAATTCGAAAATTCCACATCAGCAAACAACTTGGAGTAGTTAATTGAGGTGACATGACACTTGTCACTTAGTTAACTCAATTATTTCAATTTAGGGGCATGAAGTTCAGTTGTATGTAGTGATTCCTAAATTCTAGTATCCTAGGTTGAGTTAATTTTAGTTGTAATTAGTTAAACTAGTTCTATTTGTTAATAGAACTAGTGGGTGGTCAGTTAATTAGTGGGACATCAATCTAACTTAAATATCATCTAGCTAACTGATCAATCAACTAATAATTAGCTCATGCATGCAAATAATATGAGTTTCCTAATTGTGGTGGAGTTTTCAAGGTAGTGTAACAACAATTGTAAACTAGTTTAAGTGTACAGGTGTTGCATGAGGTCAGGCGGACCATCCTTGGCAATTGTGCAATCAATTAGAGTAATTTCCAAAATAATAGGGGATAATTCCTCAAGGAACAATGCAAAGAAATAGGGGCATGGTGAGTTGAATTGGTTAAGTATTATTCAGATTAGTCATTCAGTAGGATAAAATAGAATTACTTTTGCAGGTTGAGCTTTGCCATTGAGCTGACAATTGTAATGGCTTATCTTACTCACTTGATTAATGAACACAAGGATGAAGGGATTTTGAGAAGTTGTTTTTCCATAAATAAATATTTGTGCATGTGTGTTAATTCTTCTTGCAACTTTATGATTTGTGTTCTAGTTTGTGAATTGAATTGCACATAGCAGTAGAGTATGTTTATGTCTTGTGATTTGGAAAATTTCATAAGCAGTTGCAAATCTACATCATAATTTCTACAAGAAGTGAGCCCTTTCAAACTATGGCATAGAAGATATGGGCATATTCATTTTAATATTTTTCCATCTTTGAGTCAAATGGTCAATGGCATCCTCGAAATAAAGGAAGATCATGAAGGAACCTATAAGGATTTGCTCTTGGAAAGAACGTAAAGAAACCATTTGCAAGTAGTAAATCTAGATCTAAGGAAATTTAAGATCTCATACATTCATATGTATGTGGACCAATGACATTCAAGTCTCTTGGTGGGCATCAATACTATGTAACCTTCATTAATGATTACTAAAGGAAGTCTTGGTTATATCTCCTCAAGAATAAGGATGAAGTATTCGAAAAGCTTCAAGAGTTCAAGAATGAAGTATAAAACCTAACCGAGAGGAAGATCAAAGCTCTAAGGTCGGATAATGGTGGAGAATACACCTCCAAAGAATTAATAGCTTTCTGCAAAGAAGCATGAATTAAGAGGGAGCTCATTGTCCCCATAATCCTGAAAAGAATGGAGTGGCAGAAGGGAAGAATTGCACTATTGAAGAATGTATCAAATCTATGTTGCATGATCAGGTCATCCCTCAATTTTTGTGGGGAGAGGCATGTATGACAGTTGTTTACTTGCAAAATTTAAGTCCTCATAGGATCCTCAACAACATGGCACCAACAAAAGCATTTACAAGAAATAAGGCAAGCGTGGATCATCTTCGTATATTTTGGTGTCATGTGTACATTCATGTATCGAAGAATAAAGGAAAGAAGCTAGATCCAACCAATTTAAGGGGCATATTTGTTTGGTACAATGCTTCATCTAAAGCATACAAAATCTATATAAATGAGAGTCATCAAATTAAGGTAAGTAGAGATGTAATATTTCACAAAAACATAGCTTACAAGAAATCAAAGGATGTTTGAGTTGACTCTGGTGAAGAGGAAGTTCCTATCTTTGAGGATATCTCCAGGGATAATGATGGTCAAGAATTGGGACCATATAAAGAGGATGTTGAAGGTCCTTTTGAACCTATACAACAAGTAACTATTCTAGAAAATCAGAAGAGGCTTGTTTTGTTGAAAACTACTCTTCAAGAAGCAGAAGGACATACAACGTCAGGGACATCCAGGGAAAGTAAGAGACCAAAGAAGTATTCGAGATATGTTGCATACGTGACATAACTAATTGAGCCATAATATTCCTCCGATGAGGATGCAACTGAGCATCAAGAATGGAGGAATGCAATGCAGGAAGAATCCCAGTCCATAATAAAGAATGTTGTATGGGAGATTGTCCCTAGGCCAAGTTACAAATTAACAGTCACTTCAAAATGGATTTATAAGATAAAGCATGTTGTAGATGGGAGCATCGTCAAAAACAAATCAAGGTTTGTAGCAAGGGGCTTCTCACAAAAGGAAGGAATTTATTATCAGGAAACCTTTTCTCCCATAACTAGGTATACAACAATAATATCACTTGTTTCATTGGTTGCTTCCATGGGATGGAACATCGATCTAATGGATTTCAAGATAGATATTCTGAATGGGACCATTGATGAGGAAGTCTGCATTGAGAAACCTCAAGGATTTGAAATAAATCACAGGGAGACCCATGTTTCCAGGTTGAATAAGGCTCTATATGGCTTAAAGAAAGCACCAAGAGCATGGTATGCAAGAATGGATGCATACCTATTGAGACTTGGTCTTATCAAGAGTTATACAAATCCAAATCTATACATTGAGGTGGTCCTAGAGGAACTAGTTATTGTACTCCTATATGTGGACGACCTGCTAGTCACAGGTGTAGAACATCAAATTCAGGAATTCAAGAGGTAGTTAGAAACGAAGTTCAATATGAAAGATCTTGGAGTTATGCATTATTACTTGGGACTAAAAGTATGGAAAAATATGAGAGAAATATATATTGGTCAAGGTAATATGTGATCAAGATGCTTCATAACTTTGACATGATGGATTGCAAGAATATGATGACTCCTATGGTTACAAATTTGAAAATATTGAGGAGTTCATAGTCTAGTCTAGTAGATCATACCTGCTATAGATAATTGATTGAGTCCTTGATGTATTTGGTAAACACCAGACCATACATTTGTTTTGCAGTAAATGTCCTCATTCAGTTTCAGATGGAGCCAAGATATGATCATTGGATTGCAGCAAAGCACATCTTAAGATATATGCGAGAGAATATACATCACTGCCTCAAGTATACTGGTGATGAAATACAACTTGTTGGATATACAAATTTAGACTAGGAAAGCAGTGTGACAGATGGAAAAATCATAACTAGGAGATGTTTCAGCCTTGGATTTTCCATGGTTTCATGGATGAGTAGAAAGAAAGATATAATTGCCTTGAGCAACGTTGAGGTTGAATATGTTATTGCAAGTGAATTTTATCGGGAAGTGGTTTGGCTAAGGAAGTTGTTATCAGACTTGTTTGAAGGACCACTCATACCTACATGGATACATTATGATAACAAGAGTTACATAAGATTGATGAAATACTTGATGTTTCACTCTAATACAAAGCATATAAACTACAAGTACCACTACATCAGTAGCTTGGTACGAGACAGAGTCGTATGATTGCACTATCTACCTATAGATGAGCAGGTAGCAGACATATTGACTAAAGCATTACCAAACAAGAAGCTTGAGTACCTAAGACGTAAGCTTAATTTGGTGGATATCTCTTCCCTGGTTGAGAGGGAGTGATATCAAATAGTTATTGTCTTTATGGGTTAGGCATTAGACTATGACTAACAACCATAAGTCTTAGTGAAGGCCATAAAGAAAGAATGGAGTCCAGAGGATTGATAAGCATCTAGATTGGAACTTCTAATGGATTGGAGAATCTAGGGAAAGAAGTTGATGATCGATGCTCTTTAAGGATGAGGTAGGGCATCCAAAATAAGAGTAGTCAAAGAGGACCGATATTCTTTGAGGATCCAGGTTTGGGAATCCAAGATAAGAATAGTCCTAAAAGTACATACCTTGTAGACATTCGGATGGGGTATGTATCTTAAGAGGTAGGGTGGCAACTCACATAAAGCCTACCAGCATAATGCTTGTGATTAAAGATGAGCATGTCCAAGTTAAGGCCTTCAGGGGAAATGTCGATTATGATAAAGATGCTTGAAAAAAAGATGACTTACCAATCCAACTCTTCTTGTGAGAATGCTTCAAGATTGAGATTCCTTATACCATGAATACCTCCCTAGTTAAGAGGGAGCGTTGAAAATTGTAACTAGGTTCGATCTTGATTATGATGTAGTTGTAATCATGACATTATATATTCTTTGTAAAGAAAGAAAAATTATATTTTATTTTGGAGTATGGGTTTCATACTCAAGTTTTAGTCAAAATAATGTTCTCTGTGCTTTTAGGTCTTTATAGGATAAAAAATATTATTAGTGATGTGTCATAGTCCCATTTGGACTCATTGTATTGGAGAAAAATATTTATTTTATCATGTAAAATCCATGGATAAGCCCAAGACCAAGTCGGCCCAAGAGAAAGGAAAAGTCAACCTAAGGGAGGGCTATTCAACCCTCAAGAAAGCCTATAAAAGGAGGAGAGCTTGACCTTATTTGGACACACACAACAAGAAAGTTTGATCTGCAATAGTGAAGGTCAAAGAAAAGTAGTTGGAGGACAAAGAAGAGGAAAAGAAGTCGAAATTTGTCAAGGGTTATCTTTCTCTCTATCTTGTTAGGGTTTGTGAAGCTTCCAACTTGAAGAGGATGAAATTTTGAGGTAGTTGCAGGGAGGCGAAGTTGCAAGAGTGAAATTATATTGAAGGGGCCTAAATTGCAGTAACAGTGTTGCAACATCGAAGTTTCTGGAAGTTGTTCTAAAGAAAATATTATTGGGGGATGGATTGGGTCTTTGAGGGTTTATTAGATTGGGTCTTTGGGTCTTGGAAGTCTCTTTTGTAAGTAGATTCTAAATAAGAAGAGAAGCATTTTTTTGGTTTTCCCCTTGGAGTGGTTTCGCCCTGGCTTGGAGCCTATATCTTGTGTACTTTGTTTCTTTGTGATCTTGTTTTGGTAATTTATTAATGAACAAAATTAAAGAAGCAATAAAGGAACACCTAACATCAAAAGTAATTATCAAGCTAAGGAAAATAAGTAATAATATGCAAGTCTTCATATTTTCCAATTGCTGCCCAAGCCATGTTGCATCATCAAAATCTACGAAAGTTCCGTTGGGGAGAAGCCACTAATACATTGGTCCATGTTCAAAACATTACTCCTCATCAAGCCTTGGGTGACAAGACTACCAAAGAATTGTTCACAGGTATCAAGTCTAATGTTGGTCATTTGAGGATATTTGCCTTCCTTGTACTTTCATGTGCCAAAGGACATGAGGAACAAGTTGGAAGCCACTGGAAAGAAAGGTACATTTGTTGGATATTGTGATAAATCTAAAGCTTTTATAAATATATGTGCCTGGCCAAAGGAATGTCGAGTTTAGTAGGGATGTGAGTTTTGATGAGGATGTTGCCCTTAGAAAAGCAAGGGATATTCCTCCTCCTCCTATTGAAAAGAAGGAAGATGACATGGATATACTATAAGGTCCTTCTGTGCTTGAACCCAAGAAATATGTTGTTGATGATCCCATGGATCCAATGGACCCCTTAGATCCTCCTCCATGTGACCCCCCTATCAAGAAGAGACCACTTCGTCTTCATGATACTTTACAGGATGCTCAAATACATTTCGTTGCCAGAGGAACCTTTAGAGAAAGAAAGAAGCCATGTCGATACGAGGGATATGTTATGGTGATCCGAAACTATCGTGGATATTTCACTGGATAGTTCGTCACAACATATTTGAGATAATATATTGAATTTTCGAATTTATACACTATTATAGTTTTTTATTAGAACTCTAGATATGTAAATTTCATTGTAATTAGTGCATGCATGCAAATAGAAATTATGAAAAAAATAGAGAATGAAAAAATAATATCACACACACACATAAGACACAAGATATGCTCTCGGAAACCCTTTCAAGAGAAAACCTAGCTAGAAGGTGAGGTTGCTTCACTCTCTATCTCTGTTTGGAAAATAAGGCTGTAGGTACAAAGAAGGCATGCCTATGGCCTATGGGCTACTACAGTACATAGATCCTCTGTGTGTGCTCTACCTACTATCTCTCTTGGCTACCTTTGCTCAACTATGGAACAAAATTCTCTCGAAAGAATGGAATGCCTCTTCCTCATGGTGGCTCGGTTATAACACAGCTTGATATGCTACTCGTGATTAATTTTGACTACCTCAACTCTTAACTAGAGTTACAATATATACTCTTCTAGAGTCTTTTACATAAAAAACATGTGGATATCCCTTTTTCCATGAATAATGGGGGCTAACATGGCATCCTCCTGAACTATTGGTGTGAAAAATGGAAGGTCAACTTCCGAGTGGCATAACTTTTGCATACGGACTCTGATTGATGCTCTTCTTGCACCATTGGAAAGATATCTATGTGTATAATAACATGAAAAGGTGAAAATGCGAGAAATTTTTACCCCAAAAAAACGTTGTTTTATGCCTCAAAACGATCCTGAAAGGTTTCAGACCTCCTTTTGCCAAACTGTGTCTCGCTAGTAAAAACGGCCCCATGAGTTGATTCCTCCATTTTTTGCACTTTGAATGCATCGAGATGGATGGAAAAAATATAATAATCCAATCTGAAAGATGTGGCTATGAGTTCCATCATATAGGTTGAACCATACACCTTTGAAGAAGCATTGAAAGAACAAATTTGGAAAGATGTTATGCCTGAAGAATACAAATCTATTACGAAGAATGATGTGTGGGAAGTGGTTCCAAGACCCAAAGGGGAGTCTGCTATGATTTTTAAGTGGTTGTACAAGATAAAGCATGGAGCTGATGAAACTATTGAGATATATAAGGCAAGGTTTGTGGCTGGAGGTTTCTCCTAGAAAGAGGCAAAAGATTATGATGATATATTTGCACTTGTTGCCCGCTATACTACTATTAGATCTATTGTTGCCCTTGTTGCTAGTCAAGGACGGACTTTGTTGTAACATGCTTTATTTTTGATAAGTTAGTTTTTTTTTATAAAATAAGGTATGAAAAATAAAGAAAATGAAAAAATATTGAAAAAACATTAAATAAAAAGGAGATGAAATAGAACCCCATCAAAAGAAAAACAAAAGATTTGTATAAGTGTGCTTGTTTAAATGCTACTTCATGAATAAATTCCATTTGTAATAAATAAAGGTCTGTGTGTAACTTTTTTTACGCCACAACCTTTTCTTCTGATCTGAATCAAATTGTTTAATCTTGATCAGATCATTTAATTTTTTTTATAGATTAGAGAATAAGTTCAACCAAACAGTTTAATATTGGTTGAACATTATAATTTAGGAAAGATTATGGTAAATAAAGGCCTAATATGCTTAAAAATTGGCCTAAGTTATATTAGATCAGGCTTAAATTAGTGAAATAATTAAATATGGGCTGCTAGTCTAAACGAGCCCACAATATATTACTTTTTAATTAGTGTTTAATTACCTTATTTAAAAGGTGATAAATTCTTTGTAAATAAACATGTTTATATGATTTTGTCAAAGATCAAATATGATAGAAAGGGTTTGTCTGCAAGCGATAAACGTCAATCAATCTTTGACCGTGATTCACCTCCATGCCTAGATCAACGACGGGGAAGCCTCTTCACACCCCCTTAACATGGAACGAGATAACTCCAGGGGGGGTTTGGTTGGGGTATGAAAATTTGTTTTTTCCTCGTGGGCTCCTCACATACGTGTCACGTCGTCAACGCTTCACACCCCCTTGCTCCACACCGCTTACCACAACCGCCCCCTCTGGAATCCGCCATCCACACTCTCGTGCTTCCCGATACTGCGGCAATGATAACTCCTCCCGCGTCATCTTCCTCCAATCCCTCCATGCCACGTGCCCTCAATTGTTATCGCCTTTTCATTCCCGCGTATTCGTTGCTGCCATTAATTGCCTCTTGTTGCTGATCTTACCTCCTGTTGATGCATTAAATTCCTAATCATCTGGTCAACAATGACCTATTGCAATAACAATAGCCTTAATCCCTATTAAATAGTATTTTACCCTGTTACATCTACCTTTCTTCTACTTCTCTTGCTGTTTTATTTCTCTATTCAATTCACTATTTCTGTTTATAGATTCTCTGTCGAGCCAAGCCTGCAAACAACACGCATACTCTGAACATATCTTTTCTTTTTTTATGTCATCCTTCACTATTACAGTTCTATTATACCATGGCTCCAAAGAAAAAGGACAAGCCTTCTGCTAGCTCCTATGCAACAAAGGAAACCCTAAAGGCCTCTGATGCTTGGACTTGGACCATATCCGACATGTGTGAATTGCACAACTGGCTAAAGCAAACATACTTTGATTCTGAGGTTGAAATAAACTTGTGGGAATCCAATCTACCTCTATATACATTTCCTTAGACTTATTCATTTCCTAATTTAGTTATCTAGAGCCAACCTAAGTATAATCCTTTACAAAGAACAGTGGTAGCTCAGAATGAAGACATTCTGATAACTATCACTGCAGAAACCATAAACAAAATAATTCTGATACTCGAGAGTGACTCCCTTAGCTTTTTCTCCACTACAACCTTAATTGACCTATATCACAAACTGACCTTCCCTTGGAGAGCTCAAATATTTGAGATTTTTAACCCTAAAGATGCTGAGCCCCCCAAGAAGAATCCTCCTTACCTAGCATCTATGTTCCCTGAAAGAGCCAAACCTATAATTTCCCTTATTTCTTGCTTGTTAGGCTACCAATCAGACTAATGGGTAGATGAAGCTGAAGCTTCTGATGTGCTCGATTAAAGCATTCCTTCTGCAAATGTAAC
Source organism: Pinus taeda (assembly GCA_000404065.3). NCBI lineage: Eukaryota > Viridiplantae > Streptophyta > Pinopsida > Pinales > Pinaceae > Pinus > Pinus taeda. The sequence continues at coordinate 19,076 of APFE031331231.1, read as the reverse complement.
CAAACTTTGTCACCCACTTGAAATTTATGTGGCACCGAATGTTGATCATGATGTTGTTTGTACTTAGAATTGGCTTTATCTAGGATATCACGAGCCTGTTGGAAGATGTGATGGATGCATTCAATAAATATGAAGGCTTTATCAACTTCAAACTGAACATGTGCAAATTATGTCTGTTAGTCACAAGAGGCATTGCGAATCAATGGGACACAATGGTTGAAATACCATGCCCACTTGAAAGGGTTTGTGTCCAATCAAGTTATGGAGAGATCTGTTATAGTTATGTTTCATGTAGGGAAGACTCTTGTCACATGTTCGTGGGTGCTTGGATTTGTACATGCTTGTATGTGCACTATCATCTTGCTGATAACCTTTTTCTGGTCATCGGTTTGCAAATGGAATGCAACTGACTTGGTGAGCTTAGTGTCCAATAATGACCATATGTTTGACCATAATGTGCTTAGGAGCCTACTATCCCAATCTGATATAATGGTTTGTGGAATCCCAAAATGAACCCACACTAGTTCGAAGAAGAGCTTGGCAGTGTCTTTTTGCAGGCCATCAATATATCCATTTAAGAAAATATATTAACGACCACAAATACACAGTCATTACCATGCTTGGTAGAAGGGAGGTAGACATATAGTCCATGGCGATGAATTACCAAGGTTGGTTAGGAATATGAAAATGAGTGTACAAACCTTGCTTCTTAATGGTTGGCTTAGTGATGACACAAACAATGCAAGATTTGATATATTTTACAACATCAGGTCAGATTTTTGGCGAATAAAAATATTTCTATAGTAATACCAATATCTTCTCGACACCAAAGTGTCATGTGACCTTGCTGTAGTGTGCCACCCAAATCAGCTTGGCATGCTTGCTTGAAGGAACAAAAAGATGTCCCAGATAACTCAACAGTCCATCCTGAAGGTGGAATTTTGTAATTGGTTTTCCATTAATCAACATCTTGTAGGTCGTCGTGAACTTTGAGTCACTTTCATATAGTTGTGGCCATCCAAAGATCTCGTGCCCGCAAGAGTTGAGAACTATACTCAATGTCACAATCGGGGGTCGATTAAGGCAGTCTGTGACATTATTGGTTCTTCCCTTCTTGTACTTAATGTTTAGATGGAATAGTTGTAGCTATGTGGACCATTTATGATGGCGATCATTATGTAACTTCACATATGTTTACATTAATTAAAGAGTCTGGTGGTATATGTGGATGACCATATCCTTCCTCATAACATAATGCTTCCATTTCCAACAAGCTTGCACTATAGAGTACATATCCTTATCATAGTTTGGGTACCTACAAAGAGTATCAGAGAGTGGCTCACTGTGATATGCCACCGGGGGCCCTTGCTGAGTGAGGCTTGCATCAATAGCATAATCTAGGTCATCTTTGTTAATCTCAAATGGTTGTTGTAGGTATGGAAAGGTGAGGATTGGTGTAGAGCAAAGGTTGTGTTTCAGTTCAAAGAAATCCTTTTGTTTCACCTTAGACCAAAAAGGCTTCGCTTTCGCTTCACCCTTGGTAACTTGACTCAAGGGCCAAGTAATATGGGAGAACCCCAACACTAATCTCCGGTAGAAATTAGCAAGGCCCAAGAAGCTGCAAAGCTCTATCACAATCGTCGAGGATGGGTAATCCTAAATGATTTAGATCTTAGCGGACCCACATGCACGTATTGCTCGTCAATTTTGTAGCCCAAATATTGGACCTGGTCTATGCCAAAGGATAACTTCTCCAAGTTAGCACATAGCTTGTGTTGCCACTTGGTTTGAAGGACCTATAGAATATGTTGCAAATGTTCTTCCCAACTCTTATTGAGTATAAGGATGTCATTGAAATATACAACCACGAATGAGTTGGTGAAAGGCTGCAAGATGTCATCCATCAGCGTCATAAAAGTTGCAGGGGCATTTGCCAACCCGAAGGGCATGGCCAACCACTCAAAAATGACCACCTTATATTTGAAGGCAATCTTCCATACATATGTGGGCTCTATTGGAACTTGGTGATATCTAGACTTCAAACCAATCTTGCTGAAGTACTTGCCCCCCTTGAGCTAGTCAAGAGATCATCAATCCATGTAATCAAGTACCTATTCCTAGCAGTGATTTTATTTAGTGCCTGATAGTTAATGTAGAGTCTCCAAGTCCCATCCTTCTTCTGTACGAGTATAATTTGGATTCCACAAGTTGAGGAAATTATGTTACAGGTCTATTTGGGCACATCACTCCCGACGATCAAATCAGTGTAAACAAGGTCTATCAAACTCTATTTCAGTTGCTACATGCCCTAGACATGCCACCTCATTGAGTGCTTTCATCCATGAGAGCTTTTCGACTTCAAACCCTATTGAAGTGCTTCCTTGGGTCACCAACGCACCCGTGATCAGGGGTAAGTTCTCTACAGAGCAGGTAGCCCCATTCAAGGCTGTGTTGTAGAGCACATAAGCCCACTCAAGCCTTCGCTGGGAAAGAATCCTCAAAATGTTCATTGGATCTTGAGTATATTCCTCCTTTCTAGATCCTTCTAGAAGGAACCCAACTCCTATCCTATTAAGATGAGCTGGACTTAGGATAGCCTTGGATCATCTAATCCTCTATCCTCTCATCCCTTTGAACATGGAAACTAATCATCCAATTATGGAAAACCATTCAATGCCATATTAATGACAAAACCACTTGCATTCATCTATAAATTGGCCTCCCATCATAGAGCTAAATGGAAGCTTGGATATTATAGAGAAATGTTGTTGGTTTAGAGACTTGAAATCATTGTCAAAGTAATATTATGTTGCTGGACTGATGTTGCTATTGGTGTGATGAGGGCTTGGACTAAGATAGATGAGTGACACGAGATTGAACCACATTGGGTGTAACTTCTCCTTCTATCAATCAATAAAGTTGTTTGTTCCTTTTCCAATACTTTTTTCTATATCTATGATGAATGTATGTTCAAATGTTGTCAATTCCATTTGTTTACAATAAATATAACATATGATTTTATTGTTGTCGTCTTCTATTTATGTTGGAAGGTACCAATTGAGCGAATTCAGTTTGAGCGGGAGCGACAGGAGCAACTCAAAGGTGATCAAACGAAGCGAAGGATCACAAGTAGGTTCTTTTATCTTATTTGTTTATTGTAGGAAAAGGTTAAACATCTTTATTTCAGTTGTTCTAGGTGTAACTACCCACTTAGGGAAGATATACTTATCCTTAGGTATAAATTCTGTATAATAAATTGGCACCATACTGGGGAACGACCATTGTTCCTGGTTGTTATCCCTTGTCTTAGCAGCACCAGTAGACTTTGCTTGAGTTCATTTACCTATATTCAGTCATTTTGAAGCTTGTTTGGTCAAAATGTGTGCTGATTTGTGTGTTGATAGTACTCTCTGGCATCAACGCACTATTGTTCTTGATAAAGTGCTCTGTAGAGCAGCTTTAGCCTAGAGATAATGCTCTACAATGCATTGTCTCCCACTCAAGGTTGCGTTAGTCCCTGTCAAGCCAAAAACCCATCTTCTTGCTTGATTTTTTCCAAACTATTTGACATATTGTTTGCTGAATGGTCAATGTTTCTCTGTATCTGAAGTCCAAATTAGCATTTTTCCATGCCCACTTTGGCTTTGTTTGTTCAAGGTTTCTTTATGTTTTCTTTATCATTGTCGAATCAATCCCAAAGTTAGCTTACATTGATTAGTCTTTGCTTTTCTGAAAAAAAGAATTGTCGTAAAGTCTTCATTTCTTTGAAAAAGAAACTGTCGTAAAGTCTTCATTTCTTTGAAAAAGAAACTGTCGTAAAGTCTTCGTTTCTTGTGAAAAGCATTGGTTGATCGTTTGTGCATTTAGTTTCTTTATTTTCATCTAAACATTAAAGGAATGAAAAGAAAAACATGCATAATGCATTTAGAAGTTTGTGTGTGCTTGTAGGAATGGTATAGGGAAAGTTGCATTAGATGTGCTCTATGCTCTTTGTTTAAATATTTTGATTGCTCTATCCCTTTTAGTTACGGTTTTCATTGTTTAAATCAAATGAAAATTATGTTTCCCATCTTAGTTGCATTCTAGGAGTTTCAGAAACATCACGCGGTGAACTTGAAAGGCAAACTTTTAAACAAGATCAACTAAAATTTATCTCAATCTCATGTTCAACTATACTAGAATCAATACCTAGCATTTCCTCATATGACCAAGCAAATATATTATGGAATTCACGAAAAAGAGCACGATAAGTTTCAAGTTTCGATGGAGAACAAGATTTTCCAATATGGATGTTTTCTACAATTCCAGGTTTGGTCGAAATATCGATAGAAATGGTTTCTTCGATATTCGATAAGTTTCGTTCGGGATCGACTGTGTCTATAAATACAGAATTTGAAGGGAAATCAACGATTGAAGGATGATTTAGCTCATTTGGAATATCTTCTATGTGATCTAGAAGATGGGATCGATGATGATAATCTGCCCATGGTTCTTCTTTTGTCATCATTGATTGGATGATTCCTTCATCAGTAGAAAATGTACGTGAAAATGGATAAGAGGAAGTGTCATATTCTAACGAACGATCAACCCATACAATCGGTGATGATGGATTTGGATTTGCTGTGAAATCCAAAAAGATTGATTGCTATGCGAGCTCAATTGGGTTTAGCGGCATGGTTCCATTACACATATCAACTTCGAAATTATTGGAAATCTTCCATGAGTCAGATGAAGTGGAAGATATCATGTTATAGGTCTCAACATTTGCAACTTCTGCCATTTGTGATGGTGATGGTAGCGAAAGGTGCCCATTAGGGAAGAATCTTTGAAGAGACCTATTCCAATGTTCTGAAGAGACAACGGAGGTTCGTGAACTAATAGAATGCTTCCAATTTCCTGTGAACTAGAGGTGAAGAAGGCGAGTTGATCAATTACTGTGATTTCGCCTTTATGAGGGAAAGAAATCATATGAAAGTATGTCGAAACCACAACATCCATAGTGTAAACTCACGATCTTCCTAGTAAAATATTGTAGTCAAGGGTTCCGTCAACGACCTCAACTTCAACAGTTACAGTTTTTCCCTCTAGTTCTATCTGTAGGTTACTTAAAATTCCACAAGGTGTGTAAGTGTGACCATCAAAAGATTTTAATGTCGTAGGTGATCGTGACAAAGGCAGTGAGCCAAGTGTTTTCTAGCAATTCATTGACATGATACAAGTATATGCACCTTTGTCAACAATGGTTCGATGAATGAGGTGATTCAAAGCATTTACTTGGATAAAAAATGCAAACTGTGCTGGTAATTCTGACGTATAACCCGCATGTTTAAAAACTACGAGATTGGAATCTGTTGGATCAATTCCACCCATTGTTGACAATAAAGCATGCTTTTGGGAGGGAAAATTTTGAAGCACCTCAAGCGTCTACATAGTAGAAGGTGACCGAGCCAAAAATTCTGCAGATACAACCATTGCTATGGTTTTAGTCCAAGAAGAAGATGGGATTGAACATCCGATCTATTATTTGAGTTGTAATCTCAATGATACGGAAGTTAAGTTACGTTGAGAAGCTAGCTTTGGCTTCTGTTCAAGCTGTAGAAAGATTTCGCCATTATATCTTGCTCCGAAAGACCACTGTCATTTCATATTGAAACCCTATGACATACATCTTGTCATGTCAATTATTGGGGGGAAAATATTCAAAATGGATTGTCATTTTGCAAGATTTTGATTTGGAATTCATAAAATCAAAGTCAAAGAAATCTCTAGTTTTTGTTGAGCTTCTTTGCAACCTTCCCTCTACTGCCATCAACTCAAGAATGGAACCATCAATTCCGGATGAGTCTCTATTTCTGATCTTGTCATCTAACCATTGGTATAGAGATATACTGATCTATCTCCAAACCCAAACTTTTCGGTCTGATACCTCTTGCTCGCAACAACGACGTATTCGATATCAAGCCAAAGATAATCTGATCATTGGCGACACCCTTTACCGTCGTGGTATCGATACAATTTTTCGTAAGTGCCTCACACATTAGGAAGCTGAGAAAGTTCTAAATGATTGCCATTCTGGTGCTTGTGGTGGACATTTATCTGGTTATGCTACCGCACAAAAATTATTCGTGCTGGTTACTTTTGGCCTACCATATTTAATGATTGCATTACTATTGTCAGAAGTTGTCATGCATGTCATTGTTTTTGGACCATTTGCAAAATGGGGCATTGATTTCATAACATGTAACCCTCACTCGATTGGGGGGCATGGGTATATTATTGTCGTCATTGACTATTTTATGAAATAGGCCGAGGTGATGCCTACATTAAACAACAGTGGTGAGACAACTGCACTTATTTTATTCAACCATGTGGTTGCACGGTTTGGTGTACCATAAGCTATAGTTATATATCATGGTTCACATTTTCACAATCACATGATTGCTACCAAATTATTACTCTCACATGATAGCTCTAGTCCTTATTATCCACAAGCTAATGGAAAAGTTGAATCCATCAACAAAGTCCTTAAGTGAATGCTTCAACGAATGATAGGAGTTCGAAAAAGAAACTAGCATTTGATCCTGTACTTAGCTTTGTGGGCTTACCGAACCTCGGTAAGAAACACAACTCGATTCACACCTTTCCAATTAGTGTATGGTCTTGAGGCAATCTTTCCCATAAATGTGAGATTTCATCACTAAAACTCGCAATTGACTTGTTTCCTGACACTTCTAATGAGGAAGCATGTTTCTTAGAACTCATCCATCTAGATGAAACACGTCGTGAAGCCATACTAGCCAACGAAGCACATAAGAAACAAATTAAGGTGCAATATGACCGCAATGTCAAGCCTCACATATTCTCAGAAGGAGGCATAGTCTTGCTTTATGATCAGGAAGCCGATAAATTAGGAACATGAAAATTTGAACCACTATGGATGGGCCCCCACATTGTCAAAATGCATATAGTAAATTATCATAAGTAGATCTAAGTGATGCTCATGATAACAGGTTACTGCCTGAGCTATCATGTGCAATAACCTCATCCAATGACTAAGTACACCAATAGTATGGCGTTGTAGTGTCATCGGTAACTCCTTGATCCGAACATCCAGTATATCAAGGGTCAACCCCTCTATATGATGCTGCAACTCTACCAGTGTGTCGATCAGATCTAAATCCTGGAGAATTGATGTTCTGACATTTCTCCTCGCTGGTTCACCTACCTCCTATTGATGACCCATTGGTCGAACAGTGCCAACATCTGTATACATGAGAACATTTTTAGTTTAGTCTTGGAAACATCAAAAAACACAAAAACATGTAAAAAATAAAAAAATAAAAAATACATGGTCAAAACAATTTAACTACAACACTCCATTGAGCACCTACTGGTAATCTCAAATCTGGATCTCTACAGAAATCCATCCTTGCATATGGATGCTCCTTTATGACAATATGTTGTCAACAGAGCCAACTAAAGAATGCAGTAGAAAATCAGATTGATGGCTGACCAACATGTCTAGCCATCAACTCTACCCATCTATGCATCCGTGGATCTCTCGGACCAACTAAAGTCAGTATCACATGTTGAGGTTGCATCAATGGAATTCTCTCCAAAGTAAAAGCAATCAAGATCGATCCATAGCTGGAATTTTTCATCTTACGTCTTTTTACTTTAGTCAACTGCACTTTCATCAAAGAGAGTACTACCTCACACCAGTTGAACATAGTTGCCTCGAGACACTCGAGTGCATACTGCATGTATGATCTATTCACGACATGAAGTGTCACACTACTCACCAACTTTGCGATAGTAAATAGGATTGTTCACAATGGTAAATCACGAACATCCTTTATGTTTATCTTTCCATATTTTCTAGGTTGTGTTCCTGGCCAACATAATTGTCGAATGTAGTCCCTCACTAATTCAAACCCACAGGCTAAACTTGAAAGAGAAAGGGGAGCACCACGTCTCGAAAATCTTGTGAGAAAGTAAATATCATCGATTAATATTAGGGAGCACCTTGTCCCCTATGTGAAAAACCTGTTTCGCTGGATCCCATGAATGAACCAAGAACTGCAATAGTTCTAACTGTTTCATCATCGCGGATAATCTGAAATACTTTAGTAATCCACAATCTCTGAGGGCATCAACAGTACCAGGATCATTTAGGGAAACCATATCATGTTCTTCATGTTCTCTTTCATGCCATTGGATAGCCATTCTGATCCGATCAAAGTCTGAAATCACACCATAGGCTTATTTAGGATCCATTTCATGCAAAAAACTGAAGAGATTTTGGGTAGAAATGATGAATCAAATTTCTAAATTGTGCCCAACTCACCCCTGATCGTTAGGCAATGCGATGCAGAGTAGTTTCCCTTATGTTTGACTGCTCTGCGGTTCAGTTTTTGATGCATAAGGGTGCGTTGATCCTAAGGCGTGATATATTATCCTAGGGACCCCAAAACCCTTCAAATTTTGCCTAAAATTGAAAATCAATGACCTTAAATGAAAGAGAAGAGGTAGATCTCCTACATGGTCCTGACAACATGAAGAATGATCCATAGAATCTTCCGCGATCAACTGCTAAAGTTTGAGGTAAAAAATTGGTTTAGAGCACAAAACTGAATGGTAAATGTCAAATGGGAAAATGACTTGGTAAATTCTTGTTTTATGGTTATTTCATGTTCATTAAATGAATAAACTATAGTTTTTACCTATTTTTACCAATGAAACAAGAATGTTTAATCCGTTTGGTGGTTCTTTGAGCAGGTTTACAACTGACATAGTGAATTTGACGTACATGATCGTAAAATGTACTTTTGACCACAGAGCATACTTTCATCTCTTTTTTGAGCTCTGTTAAACATCAAAAAAGGAACCCCCCTAGAGTCCTCTTTCAACTCTTTTCAGACTCTCAAAATATGAAAAGATTTTCGGGCGCTTTTCCTTTTCAGCTCGTAAACGGATTGGAAACAACATTTACTTAGTATAAGTTTAACCCTTTTCCGGACCGAGATAGGTTATTTACGAAAAAGGAATATGTTGATCGAACATGGTCAATAGGTTCTCTCTTGTATTATTTTACGCTTTTTTAGACTTGAGAGACAAATTTATGAAAAATAACTTATGGAGTTTTCTTTTTGTCCCTTTTCAAACTCTCTAAATATGACAAGGACAAAGTTCTCATTGTCGTTAAATTCATTAACGCATCAAATAGCGACAAAATTGTTCATCATGACAAGAAGATCAATGAGGAAAAATAACCGAGCCACAATAGATTCAAGATCCTAAAAGAAGACGAAGGAAACAAAGAAACAAACCAGGAAATGGAGAACATTATCACTGAGAAGGAAAGGGATGAAAGCATGGAAGATATCATAGAAACCATTAGGGAGATAAATAAGGACTTTGAGATGACTCCAAGTGAGGCAGGAACAGAGGACCAGGAACTGCACGAGATTCTAGATAGGGAAAATCTTGATCTAGAGAAATTTCTAGAACAAGGGATGACCAAAGGAGTGGACTCCCTGCCAAAAGAGGAATATGACAGGGTTCAACAGCTCTTCCTATGGAGATCACAATCGAAGGGAACTGGAGTCAAAAGAAATCATGAATGCCAGGAATATAGAGGGTTCAAAATGATGGAGGAGACACATGCATAATCTCCAAAGAACCCAGGCAGGAAAAGAGGAAGAAAAAGACAGAAGGAGTTGCTGAACGAATGTGGGAAACTATTGATTAACTCAGGTAAGATGAAAGAGCTTACCAGTTACTCCTTTACTAATCTTTCTTAATGAATCTCACAACCTGGAATATCAAAGGCATAGGAAATAGAAGGAAACAAAGAAATCTCAGTAATAGAATAAAATAAGAAAAACTAGATATGGTTTTTATTCAGGAAAAAAAATGTTTGATGGATAAGATTAGAGAAATACATAATAAATGGCTAATCAAGTATGAGTATCTAGAGGTTAAAGCAAAAAAATTAGCGGGGGGGATTCTCATGCTGTGGGACCCACACAAATTTGGAATCCTGGATGCTGAGGCATCTAGGAACTATCTTTCTTTGGTATGTCAACCTTTAGGGGATAAGGAGATAGACATGATCATAAATTTCTATGGCCCTCAAAAGAAAGAGGAAAAATTCAAGCTTCTTACCTCCCTTGAGGAACTAAGAGCAAGATATCCTAATATGCCCAGGATTGTTGCAGGAGATTTCAATATGATAAGATCTCTTAGAAAGAAAAAAGGGGGCATCAGGTAGCTAGGCAGAGAATCCATGACTTTCCAGAACTTCATAATGAACATGGGATTAGTGGACACGGAAACAATAAATGGGACCTTCACCTGGAATAACAAGAGGGGAGGGGCTTCACAAGTTGCCTCTAAATTAGATAGATTTATTATCCCAGAGGAACTCTTTCTCTCAGGCCCTGCCATGAAAACTTCCATTCTTCCCTTTGGAGGTTCAGATCATTAGCCTGTATAGCTGGAAGCCACTTTTACGGGTACACCAAGAAACAGACCTTTCAGGTTTGAGAATGCTTGGCTCTCTCACCCTAAATTCAATGTTAATATTGACAAATGGTGGAAAGAGGATCTAAACATTCAAGGCACTAGAATGCTCATGCTCCAACATAAACTTAGACATATCAAATCCAAGCTTAAAGGTTGGAACAAAAAGGAATTTGGCAATATCTTCAAAGCCAAAAGAATAGCTGAGAAGAAACTCCAGGAAATCAATCAGATCAACATCGCAGAGGGCTTTACCGAGGAGCAGAAAAAGCTAGCTGATTCTTTGCAGGAAGAATGGGAAGATCGATGCTTGCAAGAGGATATTTTCTGGAGACAAAAGTCAAGGATACAGTGGATTAGAGAGGGAGAAATAAACACGAAGTTCTTTCACAAATCCACCATGGATCGCAGGGCACACAACAGAATTACAAAGCTCAAAGACTCTCAAGGGAGAGAAATTTTCTCCCAAAAAGACATGGAATCTCTCCTTGCACATCATTTCCTTAGTATTGCAGAGGAGCCTCTGGAGAACAGATCCAGGTTCATCAACCATTTCACTCAGTACATCCCTCAGTTGGTCACTAGAGAAGATAACAACAATCTTAACAGGCCAGTGTAGGAAGAGGAGGTCAGTGAGTGATCAATGAAATGCATAATGGAAAAGCTCCAGGCCTGGATGGGTTTAATGTAGACTTCTTCAAAGCATGTTGGAAAAGAGTCAAACAGGATATCCTTGAGGTGGTGGAAGACTCAAGAAGATCCAAAAAGTTTCTGAAGGTGTTTAATGCTTCCTTCATAGCTTTGATCCCAAAAAAGGAAAATGCCATGACTCCGGATGGCTTCAAACTCATAGCCTTATGTAATGTGGTGTATAAAATTATTTCCAAGGTGATCACCAATAAAATCAAGCCCCTTTTACCAACTCTCATCTCAGAGGAGCAAACAGGCTATGTGGAAGGAAGACAAATCCTCAATAATATCATCCAAGCTCATGAGGTGGTACAGTCTCTCAAAAGCAAAAATCAAGTTGGTATGATCATTCAATTAGACCTAGCGAAAGCTTATGACAAGCTAAGCTGGTCTTATATAAGGGCAGTTTTAAAAGCCTATGGCTTCAACCAAAACTGGATAAGATGGGTTATGGCACTAGTTACCACGACTAGTTTCTCCATCCTGCTTAATGGCGCTCCTTCAAGACTCTTCACACCCTCTAGAGATCTCAGACAAGGGGATCCGCTCTCACCCTTCCTCTTTGTTCTCATAATGGAAGGGCTTAGTAGAGCGATTAAAATGGCTAATGCTGAAGGAAGAATCTAGGGCATCAAACTCACCTTGGATGGAGCAGTAAGCACACATCAGAAATTTGTGGATGACAAAATGCTGTAGGGCTTACCTACAGTTAGGGAAGCCAGAACGATCAAACAAATTTTGAATGACGCTCTCTTTCCAGACATTCCAAATGACAAAGCCTAGAACCAGGGTCCAGGCTTTATTAATAATTTCATTCCCTGAGAAGTTTTTCCTCCAGTTCTTCAAAGTGTTGGAGATGTTGAGTCTATCCCTACCAATGTGCCTAAAGATTGAGGCCACCCATTCCCACACGATGGAGGTGAAAGGGTAGAGGTTGAGAAGGTGATCCATTGTCTCCTCTTGTCAACCACAAAGGTAACATTTGGATGGTCTAGTGAAGCCTTTTTTGAGGAGATTCTCCCAAGTTAAGTTTTCCTTTGATGAACTAGCCAAATAAATAACTTTATTTTCATCCAGTGGGGGCTCTGCCAAATATTCTTCCAAACTTGATCAGGATTTAGATAGTTAAATCTTGTTACTACTTATTTAGCTTCTTTGAGGTTAAATTTTCCTTCAGTGTTCTTTCCCCATCCTAGTTGGTCAGGTAAGGATGATACCAGAATCCTCCTATGTTGTAGATCCTGGGTAAGAGAGTCTGCCTGGGCCCTCAGAAGACTCTCTTCACTATGGCCTAGATCCTTCTAAGTTCTCCATTTTCCATTGTTCCTTTCCTGGTCCCAGAAGTCTTTTACCATAAGTAGACCTTTGTTGTCTGTGTCATTCTTGAGAGCTACTAATTCATCCTTATACAAATTAGGTTCCTACTGCCAGTTTTCCTCCCAAAATTGTGCTAGGTTCCCAGCTTGAATTTCCCAGAAACTATGTTGTTGAACAATACTTTTATTTTCCCAGGCAACATTCCAAATGTGGGAGTCCTTAATGTGCCCTGACATTCTAATGTGATCTTTCTCCTGCCAATTCATGGTATATTTTTGTTTCCAAATCTTAGCCCAGGGAGTTGTCGATTCCTTGATCCATCTCCGCCAGAGTTTAGCTCCTGAAACCTTGCTGATGGTTTCAGGATCATGAAGCCCCAAGCCACCGTGGCTCTTGGGTTTGCAGATCTTGTCCCAAGCTACTAAAGCCCATTTCTTTTTCTCTTCTCCTTTGCCCCATAGAAAGTCCCTTTGTATGCTCCTGATCTGCTGCTTAACTCCTTTAGGAGTAGGAAGAGTTGAGAACATGAAGATAGGAATGACCTGCAGGACAGCCTGTGTGAGCACAAGGCGCCCCGCCAAATTTAAAGACTTGCATGTCCATTTTCGGATCTTGTCCTGGAGTTTATTTATAATTGGCTCCCATACTTCCTTGTTGAGAGGTTTATCTGTGAGAGGTATGCCCAAATACTTGGAAGGTAGTTGGTCCCTTTGAAACCCAAGAATTCTGGTGATATTTCTTTGAATAGCAATGACAGTGTTAAAGAAAAAATCTTTTGATTTGTTGAGGCTTACCTCTGTGCCAGCAACCATGGAAAAGTCATTCAAAATTTGTTTGATCGTTCTGGCTTCCCTGACTGTAGGTAAGCCCTACAGCATTGTGTCATCCACAAATTGCTGATGTGTGCTTACTGCTCCATCCAAGTTGAGTTTGATGCCCTAGATTCTTCCTTCAGCATTAGCCATTTTAATCGCTCTACTAAGCCCTTCCATTATGAGAAAAAAGAGGAAGGGTGAGAGCGGATCCCCTTGTCTGAGATCTCTAGAGGGTGTGAAGAGTCTTGAAGGAGCGCCATTAAGCAGGATGGAGAAACTAGTCGTGGTAACTAGTGCCATAACCCATCTTATCCAGTTTTGGTTGAAGCCATAGGCTTTTAAAACTGCCCTTATATAAGACCAGCTTAGCTTGTCATAAGCTTTCGCTAGGTCTAATTGAATGACCATACCAGCTTTTTTTTGCTTTTGAGAGAGTGTACCACCTCATGAGCTTGGATGATATTATTGAGGATTTGTCTTCCTTCCACATAGCCTGTTTGCTCCTCTGAGATGAGAGCTGGTAAAAGGGGCTTGACTTTATTGGTGATCACCTTGGAAATAATTTTATACACCACATTACATAAGGCTATGAGTTTGAAGCCATCCGGAGTCATGGCATTTTCCTTTTTTGGGATCAAAGCTATGAAGGAAGCATTAAACGCCTTCAGAAACTTTTTGGATCTTCTTGAGTCTTCCACCACCTCAAGGATATCCTGTTTGACTGTTTTCCAACATGCTTTGAAGAATTCTACATTAAACCCATCCAGGCATGGAGCTTTTCCATTTTGCATTTCATTGATCACTCACTGACCTCCTCTTCCTACACTGGCATGTTAAGATTGTGGTTATATTCTCTAGTGACCAACTGAGGGATGTACTGAGTGAAATGGTTGATGAACCTGGATCTATTCTCCAGAGGCTCCTCTGCAATACTAAGGAAATGATGTGCAAGGAGAGATTCCATGTCTTTTTGGGAGAAAATTTCTCTCCCTTGAGAGTCTTTGAGCTTTGTAATTCTGTTGTGTGCCCTGTGATCCATGGTGGATTTGTGAAAGAACTTCGTGTTTATTTCTCCCTCTCTAATCCACTGTATCCTTGACTTTTGTCTCTAGAAAATATCCTCTTGCAAGCATCGATCTTCCCATTCTTCCTGCAAAGAATCAACTAGCTTTTTCTGCTCCTCAGTAAAGCCCTCTGCGATGTTGATCTGATTGATTTCCTGGAGTTTCTGCTCAGCTATTCTTTTGGCTTTGAAGATATTGCCAAATTCCTTTTTGTTCCAACCTTTAAGCCTGGATTTGATATGTCTAAGTTTATGTTGGAGCATGAACATTCTAGTGCCTTGAATGTTTAGATCCTCTTTCCACCATTTGTCAATATTACTATTGAATTCAGGGTGAGAGATCCAAGCATTCTCAAACCTGAAAGGTCTATTTCTTGGTGTACCCGTAAAAGTGGCTTCCAGCTATACAGGCTAATGATCTGAACCTCCAAAGGGAAGAATGGAAGTTGTCATGGCAGGGCCTAAGAGAAAGAGTTCCTTTGAGATAATAAATCTATCTAATTTAGAGGCAACTTGTGAAGCCCCTCCCCTCTTGTTGTTCTAGGTGAAGGTCCCATTTATTGTTTCCATGTCCACTAATCCCATGTTCATTATGAAGTTATGGAAAGTCATGGATTCTCTGCCTAGTTGCCTGATGCCCCCTTTTTTCTTTCTAAGAGATCTTATCATATTGAAATCTCCTGCAACAATCCTGGGCATATTAGGATATCTTGCTCTTAGTTCCTCAAGGGAGGTAAGAAGCTTGAATTTTTCCTCTTTCTTTTGAGGGCCATAGAAATTTATGATCATGTATATCTCCTTATCCCCTAAAGGTTGACATACCAAAGAAAGATAGTTCCTAGATGCCTCAGCATCCAGGATTCCAAATTTTTGTGGGTCCCATAGCGTGAGAATCCCCCCCGCTAATTTTTTTGCTTTAACCTCTAGATACTCATACTTGATTAGCCATTTATTATGTATTTCTCTAATCTTATCCATCGAACATTTTGTTTCCTGAATAAAAACCATATCTAGTTTTTCTTCTTTTATTCTATTACTGAGATTTCTTTGTTTCCTTCTATTTCCTATGCCTATGATATTCCAGGTTGTGAGATTCATTAAGAAAGATTAGTAAAGGAGTAACTGGTAAGCTCTTTCATCTTACCTGAGTTAATCAATAGTTTCCCACATTCGTTCAGCAACTCCTTCTGTCTTTTCTTCCTCTTTTCCTGCCTGGGTTCTTTGGAGATTATGCATGTGTCTCCTCCATCATTTTGAACCCTCTATATTCCTGGCATTCATGATTTCTTTTGACTCCAGTTCCCTTCGATTGTGATCTCCATAGGAAGAGCTGTTGAACCCTGTCATATTCCTCTTTTGGCAGGGAGTCCACTCCTTTGGTCATCCCTTGTTCTAGAAATTTCTCTAGGTCAAGATTTTCCCTATCTAGAATCTCCTGCAGTTCCTGGTCCTCCGTTCCTGCCTCACTTGGAGTCATCTCATGGTCCTTATTTATCTCCCTAATGGTTTCTATGATATCTTCCATGCTTTCATCCCTTTCCTTCTCAGTGATAATGTTCTCCATTTCCTGGTTTGTTTCTTTGTTTCCTTCGTCTTCTTTTAGGATCTTGAAGCTATTGTGGCTCGGTTATTTTTCTAGTTTCAAACCCACTTCTTCACCCCTGTGAGCATCACCTGATGCAATGAGTGCTAAGTGAACTATTCAAATCATGAGAAATTAGTCACTTACGACTACCTCTCATGGAAATGGTCATACGTGAATGACTTACTTAACGCAGTTGAATCCCAAAAAAATGATATCTAATATATTCAAATTAAGAATCTTAGTAGTCTCTTAAATTTCACTCATGTCTTAAATTCATTTAGT
This sequence comes from Pinus taeda, assembly GCA_000404065.3. Lineage (NCBI taxonomy): Eukaryota > Viridiplantae > Streptophyta > Pinopsida > Pinales > Pinaceae > Pinus > Pinus taeda. The sequence continues at coordinate 2,800 of APFE031331231.1, read as the reverse complement.
ATTAAAGGCAAGGGCATATTGTCTTGTTTAAGTTGAAAGTGTACAACATTGAACCCATGCTTATTGTAATCATTTTTTATAAGTGACATAGACACCAATATGTATCTAGTTGGTTAGGCATAGGCATTAACATTAAAATTTTATGGTTGATAAAGAACATTATTTAACTAGAAAGTTAAGGCATAGTCATTATTCACTAGTTGATAATACAATATATAATTATGTTAGGGCACATTCCATGGATATTAGAGGAGATGCACATGTGAAAGAATCTATTAGTTGCGAGAGGATTATTTCTTAGTTTGAGAAGATCATTATATTACATAATAAAAAATTATGTGCTAACATAACTAATGTCAACATCTTAATGCTTTTTCTTTTCTTTTTTTCTTATAATAATAACATCTTAATATTCTTAAAGTTCTATAATTATAACTATTTTTGCTTATAATTACAACATCTTAATATTTTTAAAATTTTGTACTTATATATATTATATTTATATATTTTATTGAACAATTCTTAGAGATAAGTAACCAAAAAAAACCTTGATATATTTTTCTTTGTCCACTTTTATAATTAATCTATCAAAAACCATTACAAAAACATATAGCTAAAAGAACCATTTACGTATTTATAAATATAAAAAATGAACAATAACATATGCACACTAATTGTTTTTTTTAGACGAAAAAAATGTGGTATATATAATGTACCAATGCATATAGAAATGTTCGTATGTAATACAGTCTATCAATATGGAGATATAGTATGATGCACATGTGCATGATATATGGGTAGTTTGTCTGCGTCAAGAACCAAAAATGTAGTATGGTTTAGCCTACAAAGAAACAACAACCTCATATATGTCCAAATAGAACTATCAAAGGCGGGGGAAAAACATAAAAGAAGCATACACATCAAGAGGAAAAAGCAATAAAAATCATGCAATAGGGATAGAGCCCTCGACTTGTATTTGTCCATCAACCAATAGTGCGTAGTCTATGTTGCCATATGAAACATTTATGCCAATCTTTGACAGTGAATCAACTACCTTGTTTCTTTCTCTGAAGATGTGAGTGAAGTTGATAGAGTGGAAAGATCTTATGAGTAGAGAGATCTGAGACATCCAGGCCTGAAGATGAGGAGGACAAAAATTTGAGCCCCTGGTTCTATGTTGTATAAGTACCTCTGAGTCCCTGAAGACATGTAATGTGTCAATGGACAGTTGATGTGCAAACAAAAGTAATCCCCGTAGAGTTAGGGCCTCTACCCTCGTGTTTGTGCCCAAGCCGCCACTACAGTGAATCATGTAATGAGTAATGTGATAGAGGCGAAGCCATACCTTTCATCCACATAATTGTCGTTGGGTTGCACCATCAAAATATTTTGCAGGGAGATGTATGGGATGTGCAATGGATCTGAGAGAAAGGTCCCAGGAGTGTCTACGTTGTGACACATTCCCCACAAGCCACTGGATTATTTTAAGGACAATAAAATAAGTGATGATTAGGGAGCCCTAAAAAATGAATGCATTTCGAACCTTCCATATTTCCAAGATGGTGTAAAAAGGGATGGCTTTGTGTTCCTTCCCCTCCCCCTTCCCCTCCCCACTCCAACCACCAAATGTACCAATCCTAGACGCGTGTGAAACTTCTATAAGAGATATTAAGAAAATGGCATATACCCAACCAGATTGAGAGAGAGATAGGACATTCAATAAAGATATGGGAATTGTGTTCATTTGCACCACATAATAGTGAGCATCTCTTGGGACCCTGGATACCCTTCTTGCATAGATGATCCCATGTGAGGTTTTTATTCTACGATACCAACCAATTAGATAGAGTGATTTTGTGAGGAATATGAAATTTCCATACCTTATGGTACCAGTTTGGCTACAACCCTCAAGAAGGGAAGATAAGGTGTTTATATATATTCGCAACCACAAATCCTTTTGAGTTAAGTGTACCTACCCAAGTAATGTGCTCCTCCCCTCGTTGCACAGTCCCGTCTATTTGAGTGTGAAAATGAAGGTTTCCCAATCCAAAATCAGATCATCATGTATGCCAAAATCCTCAGCCCATCTCCACATAGGTGTGTTATCATTCCATCCAACGATAATATGATTCATATAGAATATTCCATGTGTGTGTAGACTGTGCAGGAGATGTTCCGATAACTGTTGTGTGCCAACGACATCCTTCATCAAATTTGTACCAATACTATTTTGCAAGCCATTGCCGAATTTCCAGCAAAGTCTCTAAAGAAAAATTCCCTTCACCTTTTGAAATATCCTCCAAATATATGATCCAATTAACTTCCCAAGTGTGCTCATCCTACTCCATGCCACAAGGTCCCACATTTTCAAATATTTTGTAAATATGATGTCTGCCACAGACCTTCCATGTGTAGACCTCACCAAAGGGACTTCGAGAGGAGTGCCCATTTAAATACTTTGGTATCCAAAATGCCCCATCCACCCACTTCCTTCGGAACTTTTAGATTATCCAATTTTGTAAGGAGATATTTGACTTTAGTATTTCAACCCGCCCAAATGAAGTGTTCCAAAATAGATTTTATTTTATGGATGATGGTTGCAAGAAGACCGAATAGGTGTGTCCAACATGTTCCCATCTATAGAAGTACTTCTTGTACAAGAATGAATCTTCCCCCAAGTTGTTATAGACATTTTTGGGCACTTCAACCCCAATCATAAATGTCCATAAACTGAGGGCTCCTAAGTCCCTAAAAGTGTTGCTTCACTGCCTAAAGGAACAAGATCAGCTGATTACATCAT
>APFE031331230.1:0-28828 GCA_000404065.3 Pinus taeda | reverse complement strand
TATATATATATATATATATAATATATAATATATATATATATATATATATTATAGGTGCTTCTCTCAAGAGGAAATCCTTTTATTTCTTTCCCTTGATGCAAATGGGAGGCAATGCAAGGAAGTAAGAATGGATAGGGAAGGCCTTTTTTAGGTCAAGCTTCATTGGATTTGATAGTTAATGACCTAATTTATGTAATGACCCAAACTTCAAGCTTAAACTTAAATAAATTACATACATAAATCTATAACCATCAAATTATAACATAAAAAATATTTCATTATCAACTATATAATCCACGTGAGAGTTGAGTGGAAGGAATCATACCTAGGAGTGGAAAACCATAACTTACATCTTTGTGAGTTCTAGGTTATCATGCGCTAGTTTCTAATCGTGATAACTAATCCCTAATGGGGGTGTTATGAAGGGTGGCAAGGGGCTTGGGCCTTCCTTCCCACTACCCTCGATGTATTAACAAGGAATTAATGGAGGTCGTACACACTTAGCGCTTCGCATGGAGGAACATGCAATACTCTAGTTGGTGTGGTGTTTATGAGGTGATGCAGATGGTACTCTTCCATTAATCCCACATTGTGAGTAGCTGCCAACACCCACCAAAATGGCATCATTTGGAAAGAGGATTCATAACTCCTATATGTTTCTTGAGATATTCAAAGGGTTCTCTTGCCAGTGGCTTAGTAAATATATCTGCAAGTTGGTATTTAGTGGCCACGGATTCAAGTCTGACAATATTGGTTGTAATTCATTCCCTTAAGAAATGGAACTTGATAGGAATATGCTTAGTCTTTTAATGCATGACTAGATTTTTGGAATAGGATCAGTCAACTCTACCTGAATATCTTTTAAAGTTTCCTTCATACTTATAATTCATGTGCAACCGGTAGTAACATCAATATCCTCTACTTCAACAGTCGATAAATAAATGGAGGCTTGTGTCTTGTTGACCCATGACACCAAACATTTCCCCAAGAAGAAATTTTCACATGAGGTGATCTTCCTATCATCAAGACTGCCAGCCCAATTAGCATCAGTGTAGGCCTTCAACTTAAATTATTTTCTCTTAGCATACCACAATCCATATTGTTTTGTTCCTTGAAGATATTTGAAAATCCTTTTGACATAAACAACATGAATTTCACGAGGGAAGGCCTGAAATGTGGCCACAAGATCGACAGATTGCATGGTGTTTGACCTCAAAGTTGTATGATACAACAAGCTTCCTGAAACACCCTCCTCCCACATCTACCCAAGTAACCAGTCAACCGAGGTAAATATGTGACGAGAGGCTACTATGATGGGATTCAACCTCCTATGTGACCTTAAGGAAGTGGAATCGATGAAAACACAACATACAAACCTTCCACATCAGCTACAAGACTCCCAGGAACCATCCCAACCACTCATGTAACTAGCTCCTAGGTCCCACTTGGTTTTAAACCAATTAACCCCCAGAATCTCCCATGCTATGGGTATGCTAGTGTCTAGAGGGATCTGGATGCTCCCACAACATGACATGCCAATGTCCAGGGACTATTTTGCTCAATGTTGTGCCAACGTCCCTGCGTTTTGAGCCACTTTTTTAGGCCCAGATCTGAGATCACTGCCCATAATTAAATGACACCTTCATAATCAAAATATAATAAGGGATTGATGATACAAATTCAATTATTTGATTAAGAGCTTGACTGGACCTCTTCTAGCCATGACAGGAATTTCGTCAAACATACCACAAATATGTAATATACAAGTGCAAACCACAGAATTAAGCATAGAGGTCTCATATTTATCTAAGAATCGCTAAGAATCATTGTTCCCTTATATCATTAGTTGCATTATCGTCCATTAGGTAATAGATACATTGTTCATTCATTTACTAATAAAAACATGATGGAATCCATACATCATCATTGTCAAAATACATGCTTATAACGAACATAATAACAACAGAAATATCAAAGATACATCATCTATAGAATCCACATATAAACTAGTACATTTACACATAGGATTTAGAGGAAATAACCTCTTATTAATTAATGCAAAATCCAACCCACGATGGGACTATCATATTCCACCAAACCATAGAATGGTTGAGCCAATCCTCTCTTCATCCATTCACCCCCGTGCCATATTCCAAGCATGAATGTGGGACTCAAACCAAAGGAACCAACCAAGGCATCCTGAGGCTAAACCACCTCACCCTCATCAATAGAGACTGGGCTTTACCATAATCCATCTCATATCACTAGGCCACCACAATAAACATGTAATAACAAGCTTTACCATGATCTCCACTAGATCACTAGACCAAACAAGCATGGATGCCACCAGATTTTTCCACCTAAACCGTGAAGAATTTTCCTGTTTCCTAGTCTCTCAGGATTTACGGCAATTTACAGTGGATCACTAGGCCCTAAAATGAGACCCACTCTCTAGTATTTATGCATATCCCATTCCATGATTGAGCCCTGATGGGTAACACCCACCTCTAGGCTTTACCGTATATCCCGCCATTCACCAATTGATGATTCTTATGCCCACCGAGGCAAAACAAAATCCAACTTTACCGCAACCCACAATCTGGTTCACGGGTTACTAGGCCATGTGTTCTATCATTCATAGATCCAACTCACTCAGCTTCGAATCCATCTGGTAATCCAGATCAACCAAAACATGAGAACCCAATCATGCCATGGCTATCCATAAATGGCAAGGCTACACTGAAAACATGTCACACTTGGCAAAACCCATGCTATAACAGTAAAGAACCACATGTAATACTATGCATGCCAAATATAGGAAGGAAAACACACATGTAAATTGATACCTGCAAAGAATATTGGTGTAGTTTCTTGATCTTGCTCTTCCTTGCTTGCTCCTTCCTTCCTCTTGCCTTCTCTTCCTTTCTTGATCCAATGCCAAAGTGCTCCAAGAAAACTCTAAGTGTCCAAGAATGAGAGAGAACTAATCAAGCTTACAAACTGATCGTCAGAAGCCTTTTTATCAGTGAGGCCTCTATTTTCTTCATTTTCCCTTATTTTCCTTCATTTTCCTTCTCACATGCAACCTGTGACCTTCCACCTTCATTTTCTCATAATTTCCTTTATTTTCATAAATAAAATGCCAGTAAATGCCTCATGCCTTCCCAAATCCTTTGTCATTGCCTTTTCCAATTTCCTTAGCCATAATAACTGAAGTGACACCCCACTAGGATTTTTTTCCCACCATTTAGCTTGGAATATGTGTCCCATCAACTGTGGTATTATATTCTTTTACATGGATTTTTAGCCATGATTGTTACAGAACCCTCCCCCTTGGGGGGACACCGTCCTTGGTGTTCAATGACACCTATAACCAGCAAGACCAATGAAAACAAAACATACTTTCCATTGATCTTTATAACATAGCTCATTGCAGTATTTACAATGACCATCTTCTAAAACATGACAAACATATTGTTTACTAGAGCTTTATAACACAGATCATTACAGTATTTCCAATAATAACCACATATACACACATACACATTTTCTCAACCAACAAATAAAAGGATACAATGTCTGCATCTACAACAAGGGAATCCATAGACTCACACCTCCACCCTAAAAGTAATACCAGGATTCACCTCCTTCCCAGGAAGTCTAGAATCCACTACAAAAGTCAAATCTGCATCTAATGTCCAACGCCATAATCCAGTGCAACTTCTCCTCTCAGTGAAAAGTTACCGACTCATTGTTCTAGAGAACACTCCTAAGGTGCATCTGATTCCATCTGGCAATGCTAATGACCGAAACAAATATATCCCTGACCTTCCCTTCTCTACCACGTAGTCCCTCAGGCAATCCAGTCATCCCCTTCTGTGTAGTCACACACCTTCCAAGTTTCGTTGGCAAGCCCATCTTGGGTAGTCCATCCCTTGGCAAGGCTTCCATGCATCGAAAGATACAAAAACCAAGGTATATGCCTGCCTCAAACTATCATACTGGCCATAGCATTCTCATGGAAATCAATGGACACTATTGGGTACCAATGTCCCACAATGTCCCTGCTCCTAAATACTTTACCAGCATATGGCTACATTTTCCCATTCATTTTGTTGTTGCAAATTCTTGCAGTCGATTTCAACCACCCAACCGAGCATGTTGATGCATTCCTGTATCAAGCACATAATTTCTTCATTGGTGGCTTGCTAATAAGGTATACTTGCAATTATGTTCGCTTCATGCCACAACAAGTCAAACTAGTATCTTTTTCCAAATCATCATCTATAAACATATCACATCAGGTTAGCTCAAAACACAACCATCATAGATCAAAATCATAAAGCACATGTAACCATCATAAACCAGAATCATAGATCACATGTAATCATCACATATCAGAATCATAAATCACATGCATAATAAAACTCAAATAAAATATTGAAACTTATCCTTTAATCAATCCTTAGATTCTACCTTTGTCTTTATTCAGTACGTACTTTGGATTGGTTGTCACACTCGATAAACACCTAGTTCCTTCTCCTCAACCATGTGCACATACACATAGTGTGTATCATATACATACAACAACACACGGCATACAACACCATGCAATACATGCACTTACACCTAACATACAACACATACACCTACACCAATGTACAATGCAGCACAATATATACACCTACATTCGGTGTACACCACCACATAATACATACACTTACACCCGATGTACAACACAATACATATATTACGCAGCGTACAACACAATGAATACACATGTCATGATTCCATGACTACACAATGCACATACATAGTACCACATGTACACAACACAACATGTACAACATGCACATAATATCATATGTACGCCAGTACCACATGTACAACATGTACATAGTACCACATATACACAGCACCACATGCACAACGTGTACACAACATCACGTGTGCATGACACCACCTGCAAAACGTGTACACAATGGCAGATGTACATCATACCACCTATACAACGTGTACACAATGACAGACATACACACGACATGTACTTGACACAACATGTACACAACACCATATGCATGACATGTACACAGAACCACATGCACACAACACCATATGTACAACATATACATAGCACTAGATTCTCACAGCACCACTTGTACAATCATGCACACAACACCATATGTACATAGCACCATATGTACAACATGAATAGAACACCATATATGCATAGCACTACATATACAACATGTACATAGTACCCTATGTACATAGCACTACATATCCAACATGAAAACAACACCATATGCACACAACACTGCATATCCATCATGCGCACAATACAATATGTACACAACACCGCATATCCAACATGAAAATAGCACCATCTATACCCAGCACTGCACATGTAACATTCACACAACACTATATGTACCACCCTGTACATAACATTGCATAAACAACATGTACACGCACTATATATACACAACACCGCATGTGCACAACATCGCAGATGCGACATGTACAACATATACAACATATGCACAACAATAGTACCACACATCCAAAACCACACTGTCTCTACCAAGAAACCTTTCTTCTAGTGTCTCTTCATCATCCATGCTTATCCTAGCATGTCGCAGATCACATTGTTTTCATTTGCTGATGTATCTCTGTGCATTAGCCCATCCATAACATAAACATATACATAGTATAATCACATAATATCAATTCGTATCCACGTGATACTGACCTCATAAATTTTTCGAGGCTACTCTTCCCACTTGATTCCCCATAAGACCAGGAACCTATTTCATGCCATTCACCTGCATAAGCAATCATTCCTCCACAAGAATGATCCCTAACAACATTGTCAAATAGAGACATAGATACATACATAGATGAATATATAAACATTAGCATTAAACAATCATGATTTCTGACAACCCTATCAGACAATGACATACATACATACATGTATACATATATAAAGATCAGCGTAATCATGGTCACAACAAAATTACCAGATAGCGTAAGGTCAAGGTTAAGAGAACTCCCTTTATTTGTGCACACCATGCACAACATTGAGAGAAATCATTCCCAACATACCGAAGGAATCGTATGCCTCACATCCATTCACTTTACCTTTCCTGACTACTTTTCTCATGACTGTACTGCCACTATCCATTTACACCAATGGACCCAACCAATCCAACCGACTATCATATTCTTACCTTCAACTTCCCTTACTCATGCACTGAGCTTCATTCGGGTCTTACATTACCTGATAGGTTTCATTCATCTCTCTCTGAGCTCCATTAACTTTCCTTTTTCCCAACCAATTCCCAAGACCCTCAAGACATAAAAGGAAAAAAAACGCAAACAAGAATAAAAGCATGAAAGCCAATAGCAATATGACACCAGGAACAAAATGGTATGGACATACACTAGACATAAACAAATCCACAAATCAAGAGCAGCAAATTTCAAAAGACAGAAATCACAAGACTAATAATAGACACCATGACTCAATCCCATTGTTCCCAAGGAAAGCTCAACCCGAGCCTTCTTCAAGATTTCATGGCAGTCTCTTTGCCATGCAATCCCCGACACCATATTGCCATAAAAGATAACTTTCATTGCACAAATAACATAACAATACACTAGTTACCTTACCTTGTTGTGCCAAGCACATTGCTTGCAACTGAACACATCCATGCCATCTCTCAAGGGACTCCAATCCTTTGACGAATCTAGCCATAACTAGAACCAATTGTTATGCCTGTCAAATCTATATTTATGAATATAACACATATCCTCATAATGTCAAACAAATTCAAGGTTAAGAAGAATTCTTGTATGCAAAGCACTCATTCATTTGGAATTATGGTTTCCAAACATATCCAAAGGAATTTTTTCACCCAATTCCTCTCTTTTACCTTTTCCTTGTTGCAATCAAGTATTACTATGTACCATCACATCACCCAACTGTTAACTATATAAACACATCAACTATTACCTTGTCAAGCTAATACCAAGCATGTTTCCCTAAACATGCTCACACATGTCAGTCTCACTTTCCAAAGATCAAGACATCATGTATATTAATCTGAAATCAACCTTTACCAAATCTAACAACCATGTCACACTCAACAATCAACTCGCATCCATCAATCATAATACATAATGCTACAACTATCACCTATTTACACTCAAGTACATATCAGTTGTCTCACATGTATGTTTTAGTACAACCATCTTAAAACAAGATCATTTTGGAAAGAAATATTATAGACACATACTCATATCATTTAAGAAATCAAACATCGAGACAATAGATAGACAACATAATAGACACCAAACACTCAAACACGAAATAAATGACATAGTCAAGCATTCAAACACCAAATAGACGACATAAGAAAATCCATACCTTAATGTATCTCAAGGGAGGTTATCTTGTCTACACAATAAATCTAGACTAACACGATATAACTTGACAACATATCAACTCAAACATAAATAAGGTCATGATATCCATAACAGTAACTAGCTAACATGTTATCATCATAAGTTCATAAAAAATAATCATTCATACATTATAATCACATTTGCACAGTCAACCTAGATTATTATGACATCATATCACATCATATTAGCTCATACCTGAATGTCATAACCCTAACCATTTGCATAGACCAATCCAACTTAGTATTATACATATAACATCAATATCTTAATGTAATAACTGTAATCATCAAGTTACTAGCATATAACACAAACAAGTTATATATCATGCTCATCGACAAAAATAACCTAATCATCAAGCTAACTATCATATAACAACAACAAGTTAATCTACAACATACTCATCAACAACATATAACATAATCATAAAGTTGACTATCATATAACAACAACAAGTTAACCTATAACATACTCCTCAACAACATATAACATAATCATCAAGCTAACTATCATATAACAACAAGAAGTTAACCTATAACATACTCATCGATAATATATAACATAATCGTCAAGTTATATAACTTAAAACAACAATAGGAATGCATATCACCACAGGTTACTATCATTCATGACTATATGACACATGTGCATATGACTACACTAATAAACTAGCATCTATCATATATGTAACCATTATAACACTAAAATTAAAGGAATACACAACCATAATGCATATAACAATCCTTAACCTACATACTTGCACGCCCAACATACAAACTTGTATGACGATATGCTCTTGCCTCGAGGTCCAATGCTGCAACTTCACTTTGATGGTATGCATCTCCTACTCTATCTCAACCAACAAATTAGCATCATAACATACCAATATCATCATGATGACCTAATTTCATACAATGACTTCACAATGCATGTCTGACCCACCATACATGCATAACCATAACCATGACAATGCATGCATAACAACACATAGACACTGACATACATAACAAATGAATATACAACGATACACTCATGATGACACATTCCACAACAACACCATCAACCTTCACATGGTGACATCACTACAACCATGATCAACACCATGAAAATGCAACAAGCACATGGACTACAAGCATAAGGAACACATATCCAACTGACATGAATGCATGACCAACACACAACCCATCCAGTCTGAGGGGTGAACCATGCTTTGATTCCAATTTGTGGTATCAGATATGACCCAACGAGATATTTTTAGATGAATTTATTTTTTTTAGTTAATTCTTGTTGGAGCATTGTTTCTAAAGGTGACATTATTCCCTCTATCCTTTCCTTTTAGCAACAAAAAAATTATTTTATCCCTAGTAATATTCTTGGAACAACCACTATCCACATACCATCTGTTTTCTTGATTATGTGTTGATAGAGCAAGTCAACGCTACAAACTCTTTTCAATTTTTTGTTTCCAAATCTCCTTATATTTTTGGATAGTTGATTATCAAATATTTTGGAACTTAGATAGGTATTCAAACTTGATTCTGCACTCATGTTCCTTGTTCCCAGAATTATTACATTTGAAACACTCAGCATCACTTAACAGGGGAGAGAAGACATTTCAATCTCTGAGGGGAGAGTTTTGAGATCCAAAATTATGATACTTATTATATCTAGGATTTTCATCTCTTTCAACTTTGATCCTTCTACAATCAACGTCCTTATGTCCAAAAATACGACACTCATAACAATGATCATAAAATAAATAGGCATGCCTATTGTTGGGAGTCTTATGAGTTTGTGCATAAAAGTACCTCGGTTGTCTGGATGATTGATTCATTCTCCATTGATGATCTCATATTTGCTGTGATTCTCTTTTCTCTTCATTGATTATTTCTTGATGCTTATTTGCATAGCTTTGTGGTTCTTCAAAACTTACGCACCTAAATTTTATCTTCCCCATAGAATATTCTTGTGTCTATGAGTATCCCAAACCTATTTTGATTCTTGAAGGCCTTTGTATATTTAGAATTTGATCTAGTTTCCTTGTGCTTTCTACAAATTTTTTATTAACCTTTCTCGGTCTTTATTCCCTCGAGATCCATTCTTAGAGAGACAACCTCAGCCTCAAGACTCTGACGATTATCTTCCCATTCATGGAGAAAATCTTGAAGTAACTACTCCTTTCGTTTAGCTTCTTCTAGTTTAACTTTCAAGGACAAAATTTCATCTTGGCATGTCTTTTAGATCGTTTCCTTCCTTACATTGAGCAGCTCTTGTTTTAATTGCTTGTTCTCTTTTTCCAGTTTCTCACATGTTCCTTGTTTTTCTTCTAGTAGAAGGACTAAAATATAATTTATCTTAATAACTTCTTCAAGTTTTTCTTTTTTATAAACAAACTCCTCATTATCATAGTTATACATACCTTCTTCAGCACATTGTAGCTATTCCTTCAACTACTTATTATTTTGCCTTGCTTTCTTTAACTCATCAACAGCACTGATGAGTTCCCCTTCAAGGTCCACTACTCCTTCTTCTTCCTCTTCAAAGTCAATAATAATTTTTTTCTTAGATTATATTCCAAAATCCATAAGTAAATACTTATCTGAATCATCCTCTGAAGATTTTTTGTTGTCTGGCTCTGGTGTTGAGCTATCCTCTTTGGAGTAGAACCCATTTTTCTTATAGAAATTTTTCTTCTGATGTTTTTAATATTTGTTTCTAATTTTTTGATCATATTAATTTTGAACCCTTTCTTTGTAAGGGAATTTGGACAAAAAACGTCCAACTCTTCCACAATCAAAACATTTAAAGGGAAAATTCACTTTATATTTTCCTGAGCCACGCTTCAGTTTCTTGTCCAATTGAGCCAACTCCTGATCAATTCACAGTTGGAGCAGTCTTGATGATCTTTGTTCTCCTTTGCCTTTTTGGATACTTTGAGTATTGCTTCCTTAGGTTCAGACTTCTCTCTTCATACTCTCATCTCATAGGTTGTGAGAGTATCAAGCAGTTGGTCCATCTTGAGATCCTTTAAATTAGCCATTTATTCAATAGCTGAAACTTTGGCATTAAATCTCATGGGTAGAGATCTTAATATTTTCTGAACAATCATCTGTTCCTTCACTTCTTCACCAATTCCTCTAATCATATTGGTTACTTCATTAGCTCCGAGGAAGTATTTTGCTATGATTTCATCTTCACTTATTATTAAGCTCTCAAACCTCATTCTGAAGGTTTGAAGTTTCAACTGCTTGACTTTGTCATCTCCTTCATGACTCTGATTAAGCTTTATGCACACATCCTTAGCATACTTACAATGCATAACTTTTACAAGTTCTAATTTACTAAGACCAAAGAGAATGCCATTTTTTTGTTTAGCATTATTTCCATACAAATTTTTACCATTTGCAACAGTGGGAGGAATATCGGGGACATTGTACTTCCTGCACCAAATTCCTTTGTATTTATTTTCCTTTGTGAACCTCGGTGCTTCCAAAAAATTACAATCTATAAGGACTTACGAGGTTTTGATATTCCAATGGCCTCGTCCTCTAATATATCCTATTCTAAAGTTTTGATAAGTCTCTTTCTCTAAGGTTCTGATCCGACCTTTGCTCTAGGGTTTCAATCAGACGTCTACTCTGAGTTTCTTATGTATTCTGGCGTCTTATATATCTTGCTCTGATCATTCCTCTACTTCAAGGTTCCCATATTTTGTCTCCTCTTAATGTCTTCAAGCTCCTTACTTTGATGATCAAGAACTTTTGATTCCAATGGCCATTTCCAAACCATATAGTGTTGGAAATCTTATTCATAGCACTTTTTTCTAGAGATGGTCTAATGAAGTCTTTGAACCCATTTGCAACCTGAAAGATGGCTCCAAACCTAAAAGATTATGCGAATAAAATCGTGTTGATTTGGGGTAGTATCGGATGTGATCTAGCCATGAAATTTAGTGGAGAGGCTAAGGCACATGAGATCTCCAATACCCAGAAAGGGTTTAGGTAGATTCCAAATAGTTTGGGAGATATTAAAATAATTAATATTTTTAATAGAGTCCCTAAGTCTAAACTTAGGGAAATTAAAATATTAATGTGAATTAATATAAAAATGTGTTAGAATGGTCCAAAAGTAATGGATGAAGCCAGATCTAATCTTAGCCGTTGATTAGGGACTTAATCTCAGTCGTTGATCTGTCAATGAGAAAAGTATAAGAGTAGGCTTGAGGGTCACTTGGAGAACACACCAAGATATCAAGATTTCGACTTTCTAGCACTGGGTTTACTGATAAAGTTGAGAGAGTGATCAGGAGTTGCAGCTAAGGGGCAATGAATCTAAAAGTAGAGGGGTAGAGATAGTGCCAAGAGGATCAACGCAGCAGCCAGGAAAGCTGACGCAGATGGCAGAAGCTGGAACTGTCGGGAACAGTCAAAACTGCTAGAACAGCCAAGAAATCTGATGCAAAGGGTAGAAGTCGGAATTGCCAAGAACTGCTAGAATAGTTGGGAAAGCTGACGCAGAGGGTAGAAGCCGGAACTGCCAGGAATAGTCAGAACTATCGGGAATTGCTGGAATAGCCGGGAAAGCTGACGCAGAGGGAAGAAGCCGAAACTATTGGGAACAACCAGAACTGCCAGGAATTGCCGAACATTCAAGAAAGCTGACACAGAGGCAGAAGCTGGAATTGCTGGGAACAGTCGGAACTGCCAGAATAACCAAGAAAGTTAACGTAGAGGGCAGAAGCCAGAACTGCCGAGATTTTTCTCTATTGAGTGAGCCGGATTTGGCACCGAGATTGTATGTTGAAACTGCTTAATAAATCAAACCCTCAGATAGCTGCACCGGTTTTCCCGCATTGGGCTTTTCCGGGGACATTAGTCCAAAAATAATGGTTTCATTTGTGTGCTTGTTTTTTTTTTCTTCAGTTGATGATCTGTAATGTGTTGAGCATGTACTTGTGTTAATTTTTAGTATTTACATGGTAAATAACTTGTTAATTAATCAGAACAAGTAGGAAGGAATAAATCAGAAAGTACATGGAGGGTTTCTAACTGTTAGACTTACAAACTTCAACATGGTATCGAAGCGTGGTTACAGATCATAGGAGAACTAAGGACATCATCTGAGTAAAGCAACAGTAGCGGAAAACAGTTGTCCTGAGTGACAGAAGCTGTTCCTACCAGCAAAGCAGTAAGGAAGGGGTGATGTAGTGCCTACATCATCAAGTTCGAGCCAAGAAAAGGTTGCGCAGAGGCTGAGGGAGGCAAATACATGCTCATGTAGAGTGACACAGAGGCCAAGAGGGCTAACGCAGTTGGCTTAGGGAGCTAGTTTTTCGGTGTTGGGACTATGCAAAGCCTAGGAGCTCACACCTTTAGGTTGTTGGGGTTTAGGAGGCTGTGGATAAGTTACAGAGTGGAGCTGGTGGGGTATTGTTGTCAAAACAGTACTTAACAGGGCAAGGCCAAGGAGGAGGGAGTTGATACAAAGGGTTTCTAGCCGAGAAATATAAATCAGTGGTGTGGTTTCACAGATGATCAAAGTAGGGGGCATCTCAACATCAGCAGAAGGATTTCTAGGAGGGAAATTGAGGCTCGGAGGGAGTCACATCGAGAACTTATAGGAGGGAAGTAGAAGAGCAGAGGAATGGAACTACATGGAGTAAGAGACCAGGACAGACTCGACAGAGCCTCAAACTTCGTAGTTTAGAAGGCCAGAATCTTATCCGTACTTGAAAGAAAATGTGTCAAGCACTTCGCCTTGAAGACGATAGTGGTCCTAGTTGACCCAGCTGACAATGACAGGTATGAGGAAGGATCATATAGTACCACATATTGCCAAGAAGAATATAGCACGAGAGATGTGGGAGGCCCTGACCAAGTTGTATTAACATACTTCCGTGCAAAGGAAGATGCTCCTAGAAAATCAGTTGCAGTCGTATCAGATGCAAAAGGGAGAACATATCGACACCTTCCTCAGTCAATTAAAGGAGATCTAAGATCAACTAACTTCCATAGGGGCCACACTAGATCCATAGTTGATGGTGAGAACAACCTTGAATGCAATCTCAAAAGACTGGGAGGTGTTTTTCTAGAGCATACTGGGAAGGGCGACCCTTCTAGATTGGGAGGAAATGTGAGTGGCTCTTCACCAAAAAGAGATTAGGAGGACGACCAAGATGAGAAGCAGCAGCAAGGGGATCAGAATCAAGAAGGAGGAGGAGGTGGATGCTTCCCTAGCATCTGAGGGTAAGCAAGAAAAGCAAAATAAGAAGGACCTCTCCAAGGTCAAATGCTTCCACTATGGGGCGTTGGGTCATTATGCGACTCAATGTCCGAGGAAGAAGAGCAAAGGAGAGGCTTTCGAGACCAAGGCAGCACTAGCAAGGGCAGAGAAGGAAGTAGAGATAGACGATGATTGTGCCATGAATGCACACACACCACTTGAGCGAAAGTGGGGAGACATTGAGTTGTAGTCAAGAGGACTACAAAAGATGAGGGGTAGGATGCTCGAGGTACCCAACCTCTTGGATTATACCTAACTACGAGAGCCCCGAAGAGGAGTAGTAGGACTGGCGGATGTTGGTAGAGACGAATGAGGATGGAGTAGTAGAGAGAGCTATAGTGCAAGATTCCTAGGACAATGCGAGGCTAGCAAGCTACAACAATGTGAGGGGCATGGGAGTGTTGCACCAGTGCAGGATGGCACAGAGAGGTGTGAAATGGTGCAAGATGCAGGGAGTTGTTGCAGTAGCACATAGGTCAGAGAGGCAACACTTGTCAACGACAAAGGAAGCCTCAGCATTGGGAGTGTCTCTAGCCTAATAGAGATGTTAGAGTTGGGAGATCATTTACTTACTTCTCAGTAACTGAGTTGCAGTGTAGCAGTTAGCAGCGGCGATGCTATGGGTAGCACGATGCAGCATGATGAGAGGGATGCAGTGTAGACACAACAATGGCAGTGGCAGGGCCATGGGGAGCAGCACAGATGTAGAGAGAGTTGTTGTACATATGTAGCAGTGGTAGTGGAAGAGCCATGGGTGGCAGTATGGGATGTAGTAGTATAGATGATGGGTAGTGTACCTAACATCAGGGACTAATGTCAGATAATCAGAGCAATACTCAGTGAGAAGTATTGCTAGAGCATAGTCCTCGCTAAGAGGGAGTGTTGATTTGGGGTAGCATCGGATGTGCTCTAGCCACGAAATTTGGTCGAGAGACTAAGGCACATGAGATATCTAATACCTAAAAAGGGTTTGGGAAGATACTAAATAGTTTGGGAGATATTAAAATAATCAATATTTTTAATAGAGTCCCTAAGCCTAAACTTATGAAAATTAAATTATTAATGTGAATTAATGTAAAACTGTTTTAGAATGGTCCAAAATTCATGGATCAATCCAGATCTAATCTTATCCGTTGATTAGGGACTTAATCTCGACCGTTGATCTGTCAACGAGAAAAGTATAAGAGGAGGCTTGAGGGTCACTTGGAGAACACACCAGGAGATCAAGATTTCGACTTTCTCGGCTTGGGTTTGCTAAGAAAGTTGTGAGAGTGATCAGGAGTTGCAGATGAGGGGTAGTGAATACAGAAGTAGAGAGGCAGAGATAGTGTTAGGAGGATCAGTGTAGCATCCAGGAAATTTGACGTAGAGGATAGAAGCCAGAACTGTCGGGAATAGTCGAAACTGTCGGAACAACTGGGAAAGATGACACAGAGGGCAGAAGCCGAAACTATCGGGAATAGTTGAAACTACCAGGAACTGCCAGAACTACCAGGAACAATCAGAACTACCAGGAATTTTCTGAACAGTCATGAAAGCTGACACAGAGGGTAGAAGCCAAAACTGCCAGGAATAGCCAAAACTGTCGGGAACAGCTAAGAAAGTTGACGTAGAGGGCAGAATTTAGAACTATCGGGAACATCCAAAACTGCGAGAACAGTTGAGAAAGCTGACGCGGAGGGAAGAAGCCAGAACTTCTGAGCTTTTTCTCTGTTAGGTGAGCCGGATTTGGCACCCAGATTGTATTCTAAAACTGCTTAATAAATCAGACCCTCAGATAGTTGCACCAATTTTCCTGCATTGGTTTTTTCTAGGGACATTAGTCCAAAAATAACGATGTCATTTGTGTGCTTGTTTCTATTTCATTCAGTTGACGATATTTAATGTGTTCATCATGTACTTGTGTTAATTTTCAGTATTTACATGGTACATAACTTGTTAATTAATTAGAACAAGTAGGAAGGAATAAATCAGAAAGTGCATGGAGGGTTTCTAACTGTTAGACTTACAAACTTCAACACCTTGACCCCCAATTCACCATAGTCATTATTTTATGTATTTCCCAATAAGCCTACTATTTTGGCTCTAAACCCTCTCCATATGTCTACAACAACACTTGTTAACCCATACATTCATCAACCAACTGATAACTAAGCAATTCCTAATAAGAGCCATAGATAATACACATCATATAACCAGTGAATAACCAACATAGACCATGGAAACTTAGCCATAATATCACTAACATAATCACTACAGATGCTCATATATCATAATAAGGCAATGTCTCATATTAACATAAGAAAATACCAACCATGTCAGGGACTTCTGACCATAGATTGAGCTTAACCAAATCTCTCTTTCATCCAATCACCATCACGCCATATTCCAATCATGAATGTGGGATATCATGGAATAAACAAAAACCAAACCAAACCAAGGATTTTAAAGGCCAAACCACCTCAACCCTAAACCATAAAGATTCCACCTCCACGATCGGACATCACTAGCACCAACTAGATCGGTCTCTACTCAAGCTATCCAAAGCTCCAGGAACTAGTAACTAAACCCACAGCCTTCCAGGGCTTTAGAGATCTTGTCCAACCCGGCTCCAGGGACTAGTAATTCAACCCACCAAGGGCTCTAAAGTATTTGTACCAACATAGGCTCCAAGACTAGTAACTCAACCCCAATTGTTCCTGGGCCTCCAAAGCATTTTTCCAACCTGCAGTCACAAGGAATTATGAGCACCAATAAAAATAAAAATAAAAAATCAAGTGGAAAAACCCAAAACACCATGGTTATATGGGAAATGGCAAGGAAAGGTTAAAACCACTATCAATCCATACATATGTCCATACCAATCATAGCACAGAACCCGAAAATCACATGCATATACCATGCATCCATAAATCAATAAGGAAATCACACATGCAACCTATTACCTGCCAAAGAATCCAGATGTGGTTGCTGATCCTACTATTTCCTTGTGCTTTCTTGCTTTCCTTTGCCTTATTTATCCAATCCAAGTGAATACTAGTGTGCTCCAAGCATGCTCCAACAATTCTCTACGTGCGCAAGAGTATGAGAGAATGAGGAAATGAGAGCTCGAAAACTAAACTAAAAAAAAAAAAAAATGCACTGATCCTTAGAAGTATTTTTATCATTGAGGCCTCTATTTTCTTCAATTTCCTTCATTTTTCCTTTAATTTCCTTATCGTGCAAATATGTTTCTCTTCACCTTCATTTTCTCCTATTTCCTTTATTTCATAAATAAAATTCCATTTTTTGCCTTTGTTAATGCCTTTTCCAATCTCCTTAGCCATAAATAAACCTAAAGTGACACCCACTAGGATGTTTTTCCCACCATTCATCTTGGAATACATGTCCTATGACCTTGGTCTATATATTTTTTGCATGGAAAAATAAACCCGTGTTGAAAATGCAGCAAGAAAATCACAGTTTGACTTTGCCTTGGTCAAACTAGAGAAAATTTGAATTTCTATTTCAGCATAAATCTTCGAGGTAGTTAATTGAGGTGAAATGGAACTTTTTTGTTAGTTAACTCAGTTAATTTGAGTTGGGGAAGCTTGACTTCAGTTCAGTATGATTTATTACTAATTTGTAGAAATCTATTTCAGTTAATTTGAGTTATTTTCAGTTAAACTAGTTCTAACTGTCAGAAGAAATACTGGAGGTCAAGTTGTGGAAGTGGAACTTCAACCACACTCAGTGACAAACCAATTAACTGATCAGTTGGCCCAAAATAATGATTGCATGCAGATAATTCAAGTTTAACCCAATTGATATGGACATTCCAAGGCAATGTACTATCAGTTGTATCATATTCCAATGTGTACAGGTGGTGCATGTAGTTGGAGAAAGGACATAGGGAAAATGCGCAACTCAATAGTGGGAAATTCCTAATTAATAGGGGTTAACTTCCTAGAGGAACAATGCGAGGGAATAGGAGATTAGAGGGCTTGAAAATTGGCTAAGCGTTGGCTAGATTTAGTCAGTCAAACAGAGGGATAGATTATACACTTGCAGGGTGTGATGAATCTTGATCAAGCATATGTATTTCATCTTTATTCTTTTATTAATGCAATACATATAGGAAGGGGTTTTAAGAAGTTGCTTTCCCCTAGATAAATATATGTGCATGTGTGATGTTTCCTTTTGCATGTATATTATTTGTGTTATATATGGTGAATTAACTTTCATAGATCAATAGAGTAGCTTTGAGTCTTGTGATTTAGTAAATTTCATGAGCATTTTCGAATTTACACATTAATTTCTACATGGTATCAGAGTTGGAATCACTATAGAGCAAATATTTTGAATTTTTCATTGCAAGAGCTTCGAATTTGAATATCAGTGTAGCAAGATTTCTTTAGGATTGAGAAGATGACTTTCAATGGACTCACGCTAGAATATGCCTTGGAAGGCAACTCAAAATTTGTTGCATGGAAGGATGACATGGAGGCAGTATTGGATGACAATGGGTTGCTAGAATACATGAAGATGGATGTTGCGAAACCCCAAGCATCTGAAGCTCAAAATATTTCTCAGTGGAATAAATATGTGGCCAAGGTGAGGAGAATCATATTGGAGGGAGTATGGTATCATATTGTGTCAAATATCCATGGAAAATAGACTTTGTTCGCGATGTGGAAGACACTAAAAAAATTGTTCAGAATAGTTGTGACCACAAGAATTTATAACTAAAGCACAAACTTTGAAGTATAAAGATGCAAACGAATGACACAGTTATGTAGTATCTGATCAATTTTACACAGTGTCGTGATGAACTTGGTCAGGTCGGTGTTAATTTCCTTGAATAATACTTGGTAGCTCTATCCCTTCTTGGCCTTCCCAAGAGCTCGCACAGCTATCAAGATTTGGTAAATGGTAGAGAGAACCTACCAAGTTGGGAGCATTTATGGTCTGACCTGGTATAGGAAGAAATAAGGTGGAATACCATAGATGGGAATTCATCTAAGGGAGAGGATGAGGAGAATTGTTTCTTGTTTGGAAAGGCAAAGAAGGGGAAAGGGAAGAAATCCCAATCCAAATCGGAATCTAGTTAAGGGGGCCAGAAGAAAGACTTGTCTAGAATCAAGTGCTTTCACTGTCATGAATTTGGGCACTATGCCACGAAGTGTCCACACAAGAATACAAGAAAGAAGACCTCAGGAGGAGTAGTAGGTGAAGCCTTGGCTTCACAGTTCAATCTTGACTTCACTCTCATTGCATGCATGGAAAACACAATGATGGGAAGCGTGTGGTACCTGGACAACGGTGTCTCATTCCATATGATGAGGAATGGAGATTTTTCCAGTGATTTGGAGGAGAAGGATCTCCAGATGCACATCGAGATGGGAGATGATGGAAGGTACAATGAAGCTAGAATTGGTACTGTCGCCTTTCAGAGGGAGTCGAGCTCCCCTCTGAAACTCAAGGATGTGATGTTTGTTCCAGGTCTAAAGAAGAATCTTGTCTCCATTGCAATTTTGGATGACCGCGGTTATGATGTGATATTCAGCAAAGGAAATGCATTCTAGAGACACATAGCCATAGGATAGGTGAAGTAGACCGAGGTTCGTGTGAAGAACCTCTACAAGCTAGAGGTTGAGGATTGTGTTTCATTGAGCACAAAGGTGGAGAAGGTGCAGAGCCGTGATGTTGATGAACTTTGGCATAGAATACTTGGCCATTTGCATCATCGTGCTTTGAATATCATGCAGCAGATAACCACAGGCCTCCCCAAAGGAGCACTAAAGTAGTAGGATACATGCAAAGGGTGTACCTTGGGGGAAGTACACAAAATCCACTTTCCATGATCAGGACAACAGAGAACATGTAGTCATTGAAGGGATCCACTTTGATGTTTGTGGACCTTTATGGATAGCCTCAATTGCTAGAAACAAGTATTTTTTCATCTTTATTGATGACTTCTCATAGAAGTGTTGAATCTTCTTCATGCGGAAGAAGGATGAAACTTTCTCCAAGTTCTTATAATTGAAAGCATTGGTCGAGAAAGAAACAAGAAAGAATATGAAGGCTCTTAGGAGCAATTATGGAGGTAAGTACATGTTGAATGAGTGTAAAAATTTATTTGCAAAAGAAGCAATTCAACAAGAGTTAACAACACCCCAAAACCCACAGAAGAATAGGGTGGCCGAGAGGAAGAATCATAGAATTGTGGGAGAAGCATGGGCGATGTTTCCTGACCATAGCCTACCTCTTCACTTGTGGGTTGAAGCATGCAACACAATGGTCTATTTGCACCATAAGAGTCCTCATCATATTCTTGGCATGATTACACCAGAGGAGTCTTTCTCGGGGAGAAAGTAGGAAGTGTCATGCTTCAGGATATTTGGAGCCTCTGTTTACTGCCATGTCTCCAAATAATCAAGGAATAAGCTAGAGCCAACAATAGAGTTGGGGCTATTTGTGGGTTACACAGAAACTCCCCACAGCTATTGTGTGTACTTGTCATCCCTCAAAATGACAGTTGTGTGAAGGGATGTAAAATTTTATGAATACAAAGCCATGTGGTGCTCTCTTGAGAGAGAGCTTCAGATCCCACCAGAGGAGGAGATTTTAGCTCAGAAGGAGGAGCCTTGGGATGGTGTGGAGAACCAAAATTTGAGGAGCAGAGAGTGTAGACAGCCGCTCAAGGATAACCATCCATAGAAGGTAGGAAGATAACTAGGGAAGCTGAGAGACTTGTTTTAGGTGCAAGGGAGAATGTGGGTGCTCCTTCAAATTAGCACAGAAAGAGAAGGTCACTAGATCAATACACTAGATGCATGCCTCTAATGACTGAGCTAGTAGAGACTGAGCCATCCTCTTTCAATGAAGTAGTAGAGAAACTAGTATGGGTTGATGTAATGGTGGATGAGTACGAATCCATTGTAAAGAACAGTGTTTGGGAAGTGGTCATAAGACCAACAAACAAATTAGTTGTGGGTTCAAGATGGATATTCAAGGTGAAGCAGGCAGGAGACAAAAGCATAGAAAAGTACAAATCTACATTTGTGGACAACGGGTGCTCTCGAGTTGACGGGATTAACTATGAGGATACCTTTGCTCCTGTATAAAGGTACTCATCCATCATATCAATCCTTGCTCTGGTTGCACAGATGGGTTGGAATATCCACTAAATGAATGTGAAAATAACATTCTTCAATGGAGTCATTGAGGAGGATGCGTATATCGAGCAAACAGAAGGCTTCAAGACTTTTGATCAAGAGTCTTATTTGTGCAAACTCAAGAAAGCACCATGTGCTTGGTACATCAGGATTGATAGTTATATCACCAGCTTGAGCTTCACTAAAAGTAAGTGGATGAAATCGTCTGTCATATTTTGGTAGAGGGTAAATTATTTATTATCGTTTTATATGTTGATAACTTGAATTTTATTGGTGATGAGAAGTTGATAATATCTTGCAAGGAATACCTTGCAATAGAGTTTGAGATGAAGTACATGGGCCTCATGCCCTACTTCCTTGGATTGGAAGTATGGAAAGGTGATGGGGAATTGTTTTTCTCTCAGGGAAAGTATGCCAATGAGATACTTCAAAGGTTCCACATGGATAGGTGCAAACCCATGGAGACTCCTCTAGCAACCAACTGGAGGAAAGAGGATGCCACTTCAAGTGAGGAAGTGGATGCTACTGTTTACTGACAGTTGGTGGGTTCACTCATGTTTTTTGTGAAAACATACCAGATATGTGCTTTTCAGTCAACCAACTAAGCCAAGCTATGGTTAGGCCAACCAAAATATTTTGGAGGGCAGTTAACATGTTCTACGGTACCTCAAAAGCACCACCCAGTTTGGAATATGGTACAAATAGATAGAGGGAGTAAAGTTGTGTAGCTTCATAGATGTAGATTGGGAAGAAAGTACATTAGGTGTAATTTTTAATGTTGGGTCTGCAACAGTTTCTTGGTACAACGGGAAGCAAATATTTGTGGCAGTTAGCTTGACAAAAGCATAATACATGGTTGCAAGTCAAGAAACATGTGATGCGATCTAGATGAGAAAGATACTTGTTGGCTTATTTGGTCAGATGATGCATCCAACTGTGATTTACTGTGATAATAAAAGTTGCATCAAACTCTCTGAAAATCTTGTTTTTCATGATCGATCCAAGCATATTGATATTCGGTATCACCATCCATGGGATTGTGTGCCGAGGCGGATTATGTTGTTGCAGTACATTCTGACAAAGGAACAAGATGTTAATATTTTGACAAAGGACTTGTCAAGAGGGAACTTTGAGTTCCATGGGTGCATGATAGGGGTGGTCGATAATCCCTTTCTTGCTGAGAGGGATTGTTGAAAATGATGCAAGAAAATCTCAGTTTGACTTTGACTTGGTCAAACTAGAGAAAATTTGAATTTATATTTCAGCAGAAATCTTGGAGGTAGTTACTTAGGTGACATGGAATTTTTCACTCAGTTAATTCAAGTTGGGGAAGCTTGAGTTTAGTTAAGTATGATTGATTGCTAATTTGTAGCAATCTATTTCAGTTAATTTGATTATTTGTTAGTGAAACTAGTTCTAATTGTCAGAAGAACTAGTGGAGGTTAAGTTGGAAGTGGAACTTCAACCACACTCAATGATCAATCAGCCCAAAATAATTTTTGCATGAAAAGAATTTGAGTTACCCAGTTGAGATGGAGATTCCAAGGCAATGTACTATTATAGGTTTTAACCCTGTATATAAAAAAGATATACACAAGGATTTTCCCCTGGATCCCAAAACCGGGACTACCAGATTGATTTTTCATTATATGGGCCTTTCAATGTTACAATACATATATATATACATGTCGAACCATTCATAAACCCCAATCCATTAACCCCATATTAGAGCATAATCATAGTTCCCTTGACTGGATCTACAAAATACCATGGGCAGAGAAACATCATGCCCAAAACCATGTGAAAAACCCATGCACAAAACCATAGGTAGGTCCCCCCACCTAATATAGGGTCCAAAAAACTTTTCATGGGGCATTTCCCCGGAGCCAATAGAGGGAGGCTGCAACTAGTCATGGAAAGAATATAAAAAATACCCAACAACTATCAATTGTAGCATATTCCAATGTGTCCAGGTGGTGCATGCAGTCAAAGGAAGGACCTAGAGTAATTACGCAATTCAATAGTGGGAAATTCCTAATTAATAGGGGCTAATTTCCTAGAGGAACAGTGCAAGGAAATAGGAGCTTGGTGGCCTTGAAAATTGGCTAAGTGTTGGCCAAAGTCAGTTAGTCAAGAAGAGGGATAGACTATACACTTTCACGGTGTGCTCAAGCTTGAGAAGGCATATGTATTTCATATTTATTCTCTAATTAATGCAATACATATAGGAAGGTGTTTTTAGCAGCTGATTTCCCCTAGATAAATATTTGTGAATGTGTGATGTTTCCTTTGGCATGTTTACTATTTGTGTTCTATGTGGTTAATTAACTTCCGCAGATCAATAGAGTAGCTTTGAGTCTTGTGATTTAGTAAACTTCATGAGCAGTTTCGAATCTACACATTAATTTATACATTGAGTTTGTTACAAACCCCTCCCCCTTGGGGGAGCACTATCATTGGTGTTCAATGACACCTATGACCAGCACACTGCTGAAAAAAAAACAATATACTACCTGTGGAGATTTATAACCCATCTTGTTGCAATATTTACAATGACCACTATTGGAAACATGATAATCATACAGTTTACTGGAGTTTTATAACATAGCTCATTATGGAATTTATAATAACAACCAAATATATACTCATGCACATTTTCTTCAACCAAAAAATAGTAATATTGTCTATGGACATTTATAACACAGCTCGTTACAGTATTTACAATAAAATACACATATGTACATTTGCTCTAACTAGCAAATGAAAGGATACAATGCCTGCATTAGTCAAAAAGGGAATCCAGAGGCTCATGCCTCCACCCTTAAAAGTAGTACCAAGATTCACACCCTTCCCAAGAATTCCAAAATCCACTACCAAAGTCAAACTTGCATCCAACTTCCATCACTACGATCCTTATGCTACTTGTTTTCTCAATGAATAGTTATCAGCTCATTATTCTAGTGCACACTCCTAGTATGCTTCAGATTCCATCTAGAAATGTTAATGACCAAAACAAATTCATTCGTAGTCCTTCCCTTCTATTCTACACAGTCCCTCAGGAAATTTGGTCACCTCTTACATGCAGTCACTTTCCTTCCAAGTTTTGTTGGCATCCCTTCTCTGCTACACAGTCCCTCAGGGGATCCAGCCCTTGGTAAGGTTTCCCCGCATCAAAATGTCCAAAAACTAAGGCATATCCCTGCCTCAAAACCATCATACTGGTCATAGCATTCTCATAGAAATAAATGGACATTATTGGGTACCAGTGTCCCACAACGGCCCTACTCTTGAATGTTCTACCAGTGTATTGTTGCTTATTCCAATTCCTTTCACTATTGTTGTTAATTCTTGTAGTCAATTTACAACCACCCAAACTGGCCATTTCCCATGCTTTCATGTACCAAGCACAAAATTGTCATTGGATTCAAGAGGAAATGAAATAAATTCAAATCATACTTCATTGGTAGCTTGTCAATAAGGTACACATGCAATTCTGTTTAATTCTTGTCACAACAAGCCAAACTAGTTGTTTGATCAAATCATCATGTATAAGCATATCACATCTGGTTGGCTCAAAATGCAACCATCATAGGTCATAATCATAAATCAAATGCAACCATCATAAATCAGAGTCATAGACAATGTGCATAATTAAAACTGAAATAAAATACTTATACTTATATTTCAATCGGTTCTTTGCTTCTTTTTGGCATTATTGTCATTGATGGCAAAGGAGCATTGAAGGAATGCAAGGAGCAGTAAGAAGCAGCAAGGCAAAGAGAAACACGAAGGAAAGAAGTAGCAAGGCAAAGAGTAACACCAAGGCAAGAAGAAGCAAGGCAAAGAGAAACACCAAGGCAAGAAGCAGCAAGTCAAGGAGCAGCAGCAAGACAAGGAGCAACGACAATGCAAGGAGCAGCAAGGCAAAGAAGGAAAAAGTGTAGTGAAGAGGCAACAAAGAAGCAAAGATTTGATGGAAAATTAGCATCGAAAGAGGTAGCAAGGAAAGGAGAAACAAGCAGCAAAAGAAGGCAAAGGAGAAAAAGGAGGAGGAGTTATGATACATTGAAATAATTTTTTATATTGAAGAATTTGTTGTGATGTAAAATTGTTGATTGAGCTGAAAAGGCGAGACTCCAGGGAAATGGAAAAGATGTTGCAAAGAATGTTATGATGCATTAATGATAAATATTGATATTTGATGTTGGTATTAGGTTGATGTATTTAATCATTAATTGTGGTTGAAACTAATATTAGATGGATTAATTATTTTTGTGCTATAATATTCAAGATATGAAGAGTTTGGAAACAAATGAGTGGAAGGCAGAGAGTCAAGCCTATTCACTTCATATTCCTATGTGGGATAAAAACAACCAACAAACTATCTTTATAAAATATGTGATTTTGGAAGGCATTAAGAGGTTAGAGAATGGGAGAATGGGAGAGACTTGATTGAGCTATTATGCATTAGTTACCTGGATCTTGTGAAGTTTATGTGAAGCATATTTGAAGGGAAGAAGATGCAGAAATGAAGATGAAGATATGCAAAATTTATGAGTTATTTCTTGTTTACATCAAGCGATGATAGTCTTCTTTCAAGTAGTGGCTTGATAAACATAAATTTGGAGCCTGTTGAGGTTGGAGCCTCCCATGGGTTGTAGCCTGCAAAAAACACATGGGAGTTGGAGCTTCCTTGTAGTTGGAGCTTGCAGAAAATTGGGCTAGAAGCCTCATGTAGGTTGGAGCCTACAAAAAATCAGATGTAATAAGGAGTAGGAGCTTTCCTTTGCATCACAACAATAATAATACCATGGTTTTATCCCTTTATGGGTTCCCATATATATCTGGTGTCAATATGTGTTGTTATATGTAGATTTGATGTTTTGGTTTGCTTATTACTTTTTGTTCGCATATTCCCTCTGTTAGTCATTATTTATTAAGTTTCTCATGTAATGTTTTAGTTAATGATTTTAAAAAAAAATTAATGTCCATGACTATACTAAACTAATTCCCCCCCCCCCCCCTAGTTTAGTCAAGTTTTCATCAATTGGTATTAGAGCGGGCTCCTTTTATATAAGCCTAACCACTTGAAGGTATATTTGGTTTAGTCATGGACTATCAAAGTGTATGTGTGTTGAGTTCAACAAACTTTCATAAATGGAGAGACAAGGTTAAAACAGAACTAAAATGTTATGGACTTGGTGTATGGAAGATTGTATGTGATGCTTACTGCAAAGACTCTCCCTCTTTACAAGAAAAACAATGGAATGGTAAGGAAAAATGTGTTATGTATAACAATATTCATAATAAGGATCTTGACACAATAATATATTTAACTTCTGCAAAACAAATCTGGGATATATTGTTGCTCATGCATGGAGATTCTAGCAGCAACAATGTAGAGAAAGGAAAGAGAAAGAGGAAGGAGAAAAAACCCTATCAGAAGGAAAGTGTTCAGTTAAATGAAACATATGCATGTGGGAATGTACCTGAATTTCATGAAGAAATGACATATGAACATCAAGTTAAGCTTGAATTATCACTGTCTAGCATAGAAATATTGAAGAATGAAAACAAAGATCTAAAGAAACTAGTGCAGATATGTGATGAGAGAGAGCATGAGTACAAGGAAGAAATTGTCAGCTTAAAGACACAACTTGAAGAAGAAAGGAGAATAGAAGATGTGATGAGCAATAAATTCAAGGAGAGAGACCTACAATTTGAAAGATTAAAAGATGAGATAGGTTCAACTAGAAGTTAGAAGAAAAGAATAACTGGTGTAAGTAGATAGACGAAGAGGTTTCCTCCATGAAGAACTTAGAAAATGCAATCATTAAAAATGACAAAGCGGCACCAAAAGGACCTACAAAAGAAGAAACAAATAAAAATAAGCAGCATAACTAGAAGGAGAAGAATGAAGTTAGAAAGTCTTCAATATCTCGAAGGAAGAAATGTATCTCATACTTCCATTGCCATGAACCAAGACATATTGCAGCAAATGGTAAGAATAAACAAATTAACAATAATCCGTTGAAGATGCAACAAATGAGAAGGCTCCCTCAAGCAATAAAACAAAGAATACATTCATTCACCAAGTACACAAATCATTTCTATGATTATTGTTATCTATGCAATGAATTTGGACATAGAGCTATTGAATGCAAAAAATATGTAAAGAAAAATAGAAATGACTCAAGAAAACACACATCATTTGTTCCTTTTCTTGACCATATAAGGTGTTATCTATGTATCAATCTTGGACACAAATCCAAAGACTGCAAGTTGCATTATACCCTAAATAACTCTAGACAGAAGATGGACACTACAAGAAATCCAAACCTTGAGACAAAATAAAATGTAGACACAAGAAGGTAGCTAATTTTTGGGTTGTGTTATATTCTTTCCAAGACTAGCCCACGTATTTAATCGGGGGGTTAGAGGGGGGATGGAGCCCCCCCTTCATTGCACCGAGTGCATAGCTAGGGGGTTAGAGGGGGGCGGAGCCCCCCCTTCATTGCGCTGAGTACATAGCTGGGGGGTCACAGGGGGTTTGAGGGGTGCAAGTAACCCCCCTCTATGGGGTCTGGGGTAGCGCCCCATAAAAAAAAAATAAAAAAAAATTGGACCATATATTAGGTTGGGCGGACCTACCTATGGTTTTGTGCATGTTTTTCGCACATGGTTTTGGACACGATGGTTTTCGGTCCATGGTTTTCGATGCAATGGTTTCTGGTCCATGGTATTGGATGCTTCAACATGTATAAATATGTATTGTAACATTGAAAGGAACATAATGAAAAATCAAGCTGGTAGTCCCGGTTTTGGGATCCACGGGAAAATATCTGTGTATATGTGTTTTATGTGTTATGCTCTTGCATTCTTTATTTTCTGTGTTTTAGAATTCGTATGCAGGTAATTTCTATATGGGGTTAAAACCTATATTTGGTATCAGATATATTTTGGCTTCAAGGGGATGCCTTTGTTGTTGAGGGGTTTCGCTTGGGCCTATGGTAGACCCTGTTCAGTTGGAGATTTGCGGGATCGATTCTGGTGGTGAAAGAAGATGGTGAACAGTGGAAAGATAGAGATCGAGAAATTTAATGATCAGAGTTATGAGTTATGGAAACTCAAGATGGTGGATCTGTTGGTGGATAAATATCAGTGGATCACAGTAGATCCAGATACTAATCTAACGGGAGTTTCTGATGAAGAATTGAAAAAGTTGGATCGAAAGGCAAAGAGCGAGATACGATTGTGTGTCTCAGATTCAGTATTGGTGAATGTCTTAGGGGAAGCTATGGCAAAGGCTTTGTGGGACAAGTTAGAGACTTTGTACCAATCTAAGACTGGTGAATAAATTGTTCATATGGAAAAAGTTGTATAACATGAGGATGAAAGATGGAGACTCAGTGATAGAGCATCTGAACGCATTTAATATTGTGGTAAGTCAGTTATTATCTATTGATATTAAAATTTCACATGAAGATAAGTGCATCAGTTTGTTGTGTTCTCTACCAGATTCGTGGGATAGTCTAGTTATTGCAATAGGTAGTAATGCAACTGCCTTGAAGTTTGATGAAATAGTCTCATCCTTACTGACGAAGGAAATGAGACGAAAAAATACGAAGAGCCAAAATGGTGATTCCTTGTCTATATGAGGACGTCCCAGAACAGAAACAAAAATAAGTCATCGAGTGGGAGATCTAAATCTAGAGGGAGATCTAAATCTCTAGGAAAACTCGTAAAGGTGGTGTGCTGGAAATGTGGAAAGGAAGGGCACCACAAAAGGGACTGTAAATCTAAAGTTCCTGATAAAGGAAAGGGATCTGATGATGCTCCTTCTACAGAGGTGAAAACCACCTCAGATGAAGGTGGGGATGTGTACTTGGCCTCTTCAAGTACACATGTAGATCATGAGGCAT
>APFE031331219.1:108856-146121 GCA_000404065.3 Pinus taeda | reverse complement strand
AAAACAACTCTGATACCAAATGTAGGTTTTAACCCCATACAAAAATTACCTGCATACGAATTCTAAAACACAGAAAATAAACAATGCAAGAGAATAACACATAAAACACATACACACAGAGATTTTCCCCTGGATCCCAAGCTCGGGACTCCCAGATTAATTTTTCATTATTTTTGTTTCAATGTTACAATACATATTCATACATGTCGAAGCATCCAATACCATGGACCAAAAACCATCACGTCCAAGACCATGGACCAAAAACCATCGTGTCCAAAACCATGTGCGAAATACCATGCACAAAACCATAGGTAGGTTTTCCCAATCTAATATAGGGTCGAAAAAAATTTCCCCTACCCGCCCCCCACTACACAATTGACACAACAAAAGGGGGGGCTCTGCCCCACCTCTAACCCCCCAATTAACTACGTAGGCTATTCGTGGAAAGAATATAACACAATCCAACATTCTCCCACTTGTTGTTTACTTTCCACAGGGGGCCACAGGAGAGCTTACTCATTTATCCAACCCTACAATGCCCATTGTTTCTCTACACCAATAGAACTTCTAAAAGCTCACATATTTTTTCAATGCATTTGCAGTATTCTTCAAAGTGTCCACCTTTGCCAGCAACATATTTTTGTCTTCTATCATATCCCTCACAAAGTGATACTGAACATCAATGTGCTTTGTCTTTGAATGGTAAGAAGGGTTCTTTGCCAAGAAAATTTCACTTTTGTTGTTACAATCTATCCTTGTAGCTCCCTACACTAACCCCATACTTGAACACAATCTCTACAACCAAACTGCCTCCTTGCTTGCATGAGTGGTTGTCATGTATTCTACTCTGTAATTGATAGTGCCACTACAAATTGTTTCTTACTCATCCAAATGATTGCACCTCCAAGTACATTAAACACATACCGAATTGTAGATATTCTTTGATCCAAATATCCAATCCAGTCTGCATCAAAAAAGCCACAAATATCCAAAACTCTGCCCAATCCTGGTCTTCCTTGGTAGCATAAACCATAATCACTAGTGCCACGGAAATACATGAAACCCTGCTTCACTGTTGTCTAATGCTCCTTCCCTGGATTTGACAAAAACCTACTCAATACTCCCATTACATGTGTAATGTCTGGTCTAGTACAAACCATTGGATACATCAAACTACCGACTGCACTGGCATATGGAACACGGGACATGTCCTCTTCCTCTTCTTGTGTCTTGGGACACTGTTCGGCAAATAACTTTACACCTACAGAAATAGGAACCTTCACTAGTTTACTATCCTTCATATTAAATCTCTGCAGTATTGTCTCGACATACTTCCTTTGGTTTAACCAGAGCTTCCTCTTTGCCCGTTCTCTTTTAATTTCCATACCCAAAATATAGTTTGTAGCACCAAAATCTTTCATGTCAAATTTTGAGGACAATTAGGTCTTTAAATCCTGGATAATTCCTTTGTCATTTCCAACCAACAACATGTCATTCACATACAAGACTAGATAAATAACACGGTCACCAATTAATTTAAAATACGCACAGTGATCTACTTTGCTTCTGGTGAAGCCAAGTCCCCGTATAAATGTATCAAATTTCTAATACCACATCCTTGGTGAATTTTTTAGCCCATATAGAGACTTCTTTAACTTGCATACCAGTTCTTTCTTACCCTTCACCGCAAAGCCTTTAGGTTGTTTCATGTAGATCTCCTCTTCCAGATCCCCGTGAAGAAATGTTTTCTTCACATCCATCTATTCTACCTCAGAATCAAAAGCAAGAGCAACAAACAAAAGTAATCTAATAAAAGCTACCTTAGCAACAAGAGAAAAAATATCACCAAAATCATTTCCCGGCACCTGGGAATAACCTTTTCCTACCAACCAAGATTTGTATTTCTCCACCTTTCCTTTTGCATTTGTCTTCTTCTTAAACACCCATTTATTGCCAATGGTTTTCCTTCCAGCCGGCAACTCCGGCAACTCCACTAGATCCCAAGCTTCATTTTTGTGCAAGGATGCCATTTCATCAATCATGGCCTCTTTCCAAAGTTTTCCATCCTCTGAATCTACTACTTCCTTCACAATTCTGGGATCATCATCAGTAACAAATAAAGAAAAATTTGAACAGAAAGCAGATGGACTATACCTTCCCAGCTGCCCTCTTTCTCGAATTGATATTCTCACACCCGGATTTTGTGGCTCTTCATCTTCTGATTCCTCCTCTGTTGTAGAACTTGATTCTTCCTCCTTAAGCTCAAACTCTATCTTCTCAGGTTCCTTTGGTTGGACTTCATGTTTAATAACATTTTTCACCTCTCTAAAAACCACATCTTGGTTGTACACAACATTCCTTGTTGCTGGATTCCAACGCTTATAACCCTTTCAACCATCCTTATACCTAATTAAGATGCACTTTTTATATTTACTATCCAACTTGGTTCTTTTCTCCTTTAGAACATGTACATATGCATCACATCCAAATACCCTCAGATGTGAAAGAGAGGGTTTCTTACCAATCCATGCCTCTTATGAAGTCTTATCCTCCAACGTTGATGAAGGTGAACTGTTGACCAGGTAATATCTTGTCTCCACCACCTCTACCTAGAATTCATGTCCTAACCCAACACCATTTAGCATGCTTCTTTCCTTTTCCATCAACATCTTTTTCATTCTTTCTGCAACTCCATTTTTCTTAGATGTGTATCGAGTAGTCTTCTACCATGCTATACCACACTTCTTACAGAATTCTTCAAATTCCTTACTGCAAAACTCTCCATCGTTATCTACCCTCAACACATTTATCTTCTTTTCTATCTGGTTTTCCACCGGAGCATTAAATTCTTTAAACCTATCAAAGACTTCAAATTTATTCTTAAGGAAATATATCCATGTATTCCTTGAGAATTCATCTATAAATGATACATAGTACACAAACTTACCCAATGATGGAACCTTCATAGGGCCAAACACATCACTGTGCACAAGTTCTAATATATGTTTCGCCCTCTTACCATTAGAGGGGAAACTCACCCAATTCTGCTTCCCATATACACAATTTTCAAAAAAATCAAAATCTAGAGAGTTATTACTCATACCTTCTACCATACCTTTACCATGAAGTATTTGAAGGCCCTTTTTTCCATTATTTCCAAGCCTTTGATGCCACAGCATGGTCTTCTCTCCAGAGACCACTAGATTTTCTACTCCACTTTCAGGAACCACAGAACTGTTGCACTCATCAACAATAGTGCTACCTCGCAGCTTGTACAGAGTTCCAATCTAAACTCCTCGCATCAATATCAGTGCTCCCTGAACCATCTTGCAGGTATCATTCCCGAACACTGTTTTACACCTGCATCATCTAGCTTGCTTACAGAAATCAGATTTTTGGCCAATGCAGGAATATGCAGAACATCCGGAAGTGTTCTAACCCTTCCACCTTGCAACTTCAAATTTACATTTCCGTGACCAAAGATTCTATCCTTCCTATCATCCCCTAAGAAGACATCACCAGCATCATATTTCTCATACTCGCAGAACCACTCTCTATAGGGAGTGAAGTGAAAGGA
The DNA here is from genome assembly GCA_000404065.3 of Pinus taeda. Taxonomy (NCBI): domain Eukaryota; kingdom Viridiplantae; phylum Streptophyta; class Pinopsida; order Pinales; family Pinaceae; genus Pinus; species Pinus taeda. The sequence continues at coordinate 142,544 of APFE031331219.1, read as the reverse complement.
TGCACCTGAGTCAATCAACCATGCCTCGTGATCTACATGTGTACTTGAATAAGCCAAGTGCACATCCTCACCTTCATCTGAGGTGGTTTTCATCTCTACAGAAGGATCATCATCATATTCATTTCCTTTGTTAGGAGCTTTAGATTTACAGTCCCTTTTGTAGTGCCCTTCCTTTCTGCATTTCCAGCAAACCACCTTTACATATTTTCCTAAAGATTTAGATCTCCCACTTGATGACTTATTTTTGTTTCTATTCTGGGACCATCCTCGTACAGACAAGGCATCACCATTCTAGCTCTCCATGTTTTTCCATCTCACCTCCTCTGTTAGCAAGGATGAGACTATTTCATCAAACTACAAGGTAGTTGCATTGCTACCTATTGCAATAACCAAACTATCCCATGAATTTGGTAGAGAACACAACAAATTGATTCAATTATCTTCATCTAAAATTTTAATATCAACAGATAATAACTAACTTACCACAGTATTAAATTCTTTCAGATGCTATGTCACCAAGTCTCCATATTTCATCCTTAGCTTATACAGCTTTTTCCGTAGGAACAGTTTATTCACTAGAGACTTAGATTGGTACAAAGTCCCTAACTTGTTCCGCAAAGCCTTAGGTGTAGCTTCCCCTAATACATTCAGCAATACTGAATCTGAGACACACAATCATATTGTTCTCTTTTTCTTTCGATCCGACTTCTTCCATTCTTCATCAGACACTCCAGTTAATTTAGAGCCTGGATCTACCACGATCCACCGATCTTTATCCACCAACAGATCCTCCATCTTGAGTTTCCACAACTCAAAAATCTGAGCATTAAATTTATTGATCTTTATATTTCCATTGCTCGCCATCTTCTTTCACCACCAGAATCGATCCCATAGATCTCCCACTAAATAGGGTCTACCACAGGCCCGAGAAAAACCCCTCAGCAACAAAGGAGTCCCCTTGAAGCCAAAACAGATCTGATACCAAATGTAGGTTTAACCCCTTACAGAAATTACCTGCATACGAATTCTAAAACATAGAAAATAAACAATGCGAGAGAATAACACATAAAACACATACACACAGAGATTTTCCCCTGGATCCCAAAACCAAGACTACCAGATTTATTTTTCATTGTTTTCCTTTCAATGTTACAATACATATTTATACATGTCGAAGCATCCAATACCATGGACCGAAAACCATCACGTCCAAAACCATGGACCGAAAACCATCGCGTCCAAAACCATGTGCGAAAAACCATGCACAAAACCATAGGTAGGTCCGCCCAATCTAATATAGGGTTCAAAAAAAATTCCCCGAGGCGCTGCCCCAGACCCCATAGAGTGGGGCTACCCGCTGCGCAATCGGCACAACGAAGGGGGGGCTCCTCCCCTCCTCTAAGCCCCCAATTAACTACGTAGGCTAGTCGTGGAAAGAATATAACACAACCCAACAATCTTCTCATTCAGAAAGTGCATACCGAGATCACTCATCAAAATCTGTGGACAACCAAATCGCGTCAATACATTTTCAAAGAGGAACTTTGTAGCAGTCACACCTATGCAATCCTTCACAGGTTTTGCCTCCGAAAACGAGTCAAACACTCCATCACGGTGATAATGTACCTCGCCCCCATCTTTCCTTAGGGATGGATGGGTCCCACAAAATCTATCACCCATTTATCAAAGGGTTGTAATGTCATCTGTGGATTTAGAGGTATCTCATCCCTCCGCAATGGCCTGCCAGTCCTTTGACACACATCACATGCCTTGTAATATGTTTTTGAGTCCTGACAGAGGGTTTGCCACCACAACCCTACGCGTATAATCTTCTACGTGGTTACTCCTTGCATAATGTCCTCCCGTGGCGCCCCCATAAGCATCTGCGAGGATGATGCTTCTTTCAAACTCTGGTACATATCGTCGCAATATTTCATCAGGCCCCATTTGTATAGATTCCTAGCAATGACAAAAAAATCTACCGCGCATATGATGAGCCTCAGGATTGCAACAAGAATGCTGCAACTCCCAAGGCTACCGACTTTAATTATCAACCTGGGGTTCGTACAAACTTAAGAGGTGTCGGAACTATATGTGCGGCATACAATGTGTCCTTCCTTTGATGTCATGATGTAATGGATTGCATGTATTGAAGTCAAATCCTAAACTAATTGAAGAAAATGAAATGTTCGAAATGGAACCTTAACCTATTGCAAGAAAGAAAGTACAAGGAAAGAGACGGGAATTCAATGCTAAATCACACCATTTCCTAATTAACTACCAAGAAACTATGCTTTGTAATAATTCTAAATTATCATGAATCAAATGCTACTATCTAAGCATGGAAGTAAGAAGCATCAAACATCACTAATGTGCAAATAAAGGGGCTGAAATAAATCTGTTTTTGTCTTTTTGTCTTTTCATGCAAAATCAAGTTTGCAAACTAATTTCTTTTGGTGATGTGGTAGGTGAATTAAGGATGTTGTAGGTTGGATGGAAGGTTTAGGATATGGTTGGATGGTGTGGGAGACCCTTGGGAGGATTTTTGTGACTTCCTAGAGGTTTTCCATCAATTTGGCCTCAACACAGGCCATTTCGGGAAAACCTACACGATGTACTTGAAACCTACAAGATATAGCCAAGAGAAAAATGTGAGGTGTTGGAGGTGATGTAAGTCTTAGGGAAGGTGGTATAAGGGTGTAATGGAGTGAGAAAATTCCTAGGATCACTCAGAACTCAAAACCAAAGTTGGGAGATGGATGAATTTGCTCAAAAATCTTGGAGAAGTTTCCTTGTGAAATGATGAAATTGGTGAGGGTTTAATGACCAATAAAAACAAATAAAAATTGGATGGAACAAATTTTTTTATTAACTAGGATTTCTTAGGTCCATACTCCAAGTGGAATCACTCAAAAAGACCTATGTTAACCCATGCAAAAAAAATAAAAATAAAACATTACTAGTCGAAAATCTAGAAATTCGAGTACTAGTGAGCTAGTAAATGTAAAGAATGCCTAACCAAATCATGTTCAAATTAAATGGGGTGATCTTTGTTATGAACTAGAATGTTTTTTTGATCTAATTCAAGTGGAATAAATTAGATTGAAGCTCGTTAGCATGCTCTAAAAAATAGCATAAATTTACTATTCTTTGCCAAAAAGGAGGTCCAGCAATCTAGATTTGGGAATAAGAAGACTAATCCAAGAAAATAAATACTTCTTATGACTTCCAAAGCTTTTCCAAGGATGAAATAATGCTTTTCATCCTATAAAATAATCTACATCAACCATTTAACTCAATCCTATAACAAAAAATCATTAATACTAAATGCAGAAATAGAAAGAAATAAAAACTAGAGATGCATGTGAATAAGCAGTGAAAAGAAGGAAATAAAATGATAGAAAAGGACTCTAAGGTTCCTAGGATGGCCAAGCCCAAGGAAAATCAGAGACCTATGGAGGAGAACAAGATTTAGAAGTTGAACATGACACCAATCTTCATTATTTTCATCAATAGAATTACATCCCTGCAAGAAAATACAATGGAGCTACAAAAATACAAGCTCTCTCCACAATAACACTAATTAAAATCTCTCCCTAAAGGAAAATTCAACTTGGTAATTATACAAAATTATTAGGAATCATTCCCAATGAATGGAGGAAGCCTTCCCCACCAAAATCTCTTGATTAGTGGATCTAGTCCCCAATACTAGGAATTTGCATTAAATTGCAGGGAACACATTCCTAGATTTTCTCAATCATTCCCTAGAGGCAAATTAGACTCGGTACTTATACAAAATGATTAAGAATCATTCCCCATGAATGGAGGAAGATTTCCCCACTGAAATCCCTTGATTAGTGGATATGCTCCCTTGATTAGTGGAACACATCCCTACATTTTCTCAATCATTGGAGTTCCACAATTTGTGCCATAATTCCATAATATCTTGTTGACTTATTATTTATTATTGATCCTCTAGTGGTAGGGAACAAGTCACTAAATTATCTCCTCCTCCAACTCTTCATAATCTTCCCAATATTCTCATAATATTCCACAAAAATAAATAATATTAGGCATAAATATTCAATTATTCATAAACCATCCTAATGAATATATTAAAGTTAAAAATAAATTATCTAATGCAAAAAGAGACGTTTAATGTGTTGAAGGATGGTAATAGGCCTTAATTTATGTTTTAAATTAGAGGCATGGGCCCTAATTTATGTCTAATTTAGAGGCCCATCAGTGCACTACTAACTCCTTCTTCTGCTGGACGGTATATCCTCAAAATGGCCATCCGCGACATGCACTGAAAAGGGCTGCATGTGAGGCAATCCCTCCTCCAAATTAGTGGGCTCTTCCCATGTTTCAATGTGTGATAGATGGTCTGGTCCCGCATTCAATCATCCAGGCTTCATAATAACTTCAAATTCATACTCCTGGAACAATAATAGCCACCTGCAGTTTCTCCCCCCCAACACAGGCTTATTGACAAGGTACTTCAGCGCTAAGTGGTTTGTATAAATCTTAAAATGGCCTCCTAGAAAGTAGTGTCTAAACTTTTGGAGTGCATACACCATGGCTAACCCTTCATGATCGGTCGTAGAATAGTTATTTTCTTCCTTGGATAACCTTTTTCTTGCAAACGTGATAGGATGGTCCAAGTCTCCTCTGCCAGCCTGTATAAGTACTGCTACCAGCAATAGACAAGATGCGTCGACATGTACATGTGTTAATTTTAGGTATGTTAGATGCTAGAGAAATTTATTTAAATTTTCACAGTTAGTAATCACATCAGCATTAAAGTAAACTGCAGATAGAACATAAATATAAATCGCAGAAGACAAGGCAAGACGAGAGGACACAAGATCTGGTGCTAGCCAGGGACAAACCCCAATGTGGGGAAACCCTTAATCAATCCTTCTTTTATGTTCTTCAAAGTTCAGCAGAGAGAGAGATAGTACATTTACAACAGAATTCAACACTTTGACTTATTCTAGCTCTGAGCATAGATCATCTCCTATAACGATGAGATCAGTTGAAGACATTATGCTTCAACTGATTCGCCAAAGTGACGGCTTCACCTATCGTAGTGCTGCCTTTCGTCCATTTGCTGCACATAACTGTGTGACACCATGTTGTACTGTCACATGTGTTGAACCTTGATGACTGAGCTGCTCTTGCTCTCATCATCATGTTGCTCATTATTTATTATGCCCACTATTTCATTCATCATCATGATGCCCTTGCTAGTGTGCATCATCATCATCATGTTGCTCCTTAATCATACTGCCCTTTACATCATCATGATCATGCTCATTTACATATATGTGATGATGATCTATAATTAATGTGATCCTTGTCGCTGAGATCATTGATGTCTCATCTCTTCTGCACCTTGCTGCACTGAGATCATCACTTTAAGATCACAGGAATATGAGATCATGATTCTAATATTGTGACAGCTGGTAAGATTGTATGTCTCCCATCACAAGTATGCAGAGAATCTATCATCAACGAAATCTTATTTTATCTTCAAGTCATGACAAGATTGTACCATATATATATATATGAGGTTAAGTTAACGTTTGACATGGTATTCATTAAGCCAAGAGAGAGATCTATCACTGGTGTTCAGTGTGTCTAGGCTGCAACAGGAGATCAACCAGAATCTAATGCCAAGACGGTTCCTTGTTAAGCCGAGATTGGTCTATCACTATAATGTCGAGTCTAAACCTGCAGCGTTCATGATGAGATGTATTAACCCATTGATCTACAGCTCCTTAACTATGGCTTACTGCAGCTTCTCTTCCTTTTATGATTGCGGCTTCTTAACCCACTGATCTGCGGCTCCTTAACCCTACTGTGACCCACTGATCTACGGCTCCTTAACCTCCATTGACTACAGTTGTTCCTTTTATGACTGCGACTTAGGGTAGCATATTAGGGCATCACATTGACTGTATATGACTGCGTGTAAGGAGTATCTCATCCCTGTGTATAAATGTCTTCTAGAACAACGTATAAGAACAGTGTATTAGAGCATCCATATTTTGACTACGTTTAAGTGCTATTGGACAGCGTATTAGATTTCCTCACAAGCCTATGGCTTACTACTTCTAGGGCATCACGTCGTTGTAGTTTAGGGCTGTGTTTAATACCTTTTCCTCCACTGCGTTTAATACCCTCTTCTCCGAGACTTGTAGGCCAGCATATTACTCTTGGTGTCTTTCTCCTTCTCCAAAAACCCAAGATGTGGAGAGGAGAATATCATCTCAAGAATGTGTGTCCAAAATGACTTCAAGTCCACACCAATTTATACTAAAACGTAGATGATGAATAGACATGACTATTGGGCTTCTGAGCCTACTCAAGTTGTTGGCCGACTTGACAATTTGTCTTATAACATAAATAAATTCATAACTCCATGAATACATATCGGAATTGAATGATCTTTAGATCATTACTACACCTCTTGATGAGAGGGATCCAATAAAAATATCAACTACCATAAATAAGACTACCCACATAGAGTTTGTCCCTAGTTTCCAATTTTAACACTCCCTCTCAACTAGGGATAACTCCATCCGCTGATCCATATGTCTGATTGTACTATCTCTACCATCAGTGCCCTGCTCTGCTCTGCTTAGCTTTACTCAGCTTTGCTAGCTCTTCTCAGCTCTGTTGGCTCTACTCAGCTCTACTCAGCTTTGCTAGCTCTGCTTGGCTCTGATTGGCTCTGCTAGCTTTGCTAGCTCTGCTTGGCTCTGATTGGCTCTGCTAGCTTTGCTCAGCTCTGCTGGCTCTGCTCGGCTCTGTTGGCTCTGCTCAACTCTGCTAGCTCTATTGGCTCTGCTTGGCTCTACTCAGCTCTGCTTTGCTGAACCATGAAGAAGAAGAGTTTATCGAGAATGTGTCATACCATTCTCCACTGACCCGAAGTTAGTCTCAAAGTGTGTACCACTAGTCCCAGACCAGTCCTCACTCGACCCGAAGTCAGTGTCATAATGGGTACAACTCCTACATCTGGTCCCAAACCAGTCCTCCATTGACTTGAAGTTAGTCTCAGAGTATGTACCATTAGTCCCAGACCAGTCCTCTACTAACCCAAAGTCAATGTCATAGTGGGTACAACTCCAACCACTGGTCCCAGACTAGTATCATTGATCCCAGATCAATGAAGGTCATCCTAGCATAGGGAGTATGGTAGATACAACGATGCATCCATCGGTACTACTATGGTCCCTATCCTCATTTCCCTGCTCATTGATCAGATAAGAGGTACTTCCCATGAGTCCCCAACTGCATGGATAGGATTCCTTGACATGAGAACTAATCAATCATGTCCACAGGAGAGCGAATCATTATGTCCCACAAGAGAGCGAATCATCATGTCCCACAAGAGAGCAATTACCTTGTCCACAATCGCCATGGAGAACACATCATCCAAGCCTCACAGGAGAACTAATTATCCTTCTACACAATCATCATGGAGAACACATCATCCATACCTCACAGGAGAACTAATCATCCTGCTACATAATCATCATGGAGAACACATCATCTAGACCTCATAGGAGAACTAATCATCCTGCTACACAAGAGAGTGAATCATCTTGCCCACTGGAGAGTGAATCATCCTGTCCAGTGTGCACTATCAGGGGAGGGTGAGTCACCCTGTGGTTGTATGTTGCTCCAGTAAGAACCACAAGCCCCCAGAGCTCCTAGAGCTCAATGTATACAACATGCAGGGCCCTTGTACAAGGGTCTCTTGATGACTCCAAGTCGTTTGGGAAAATTACAAATTTGATCTTTCCCCTGGGGCTTAGACAAAGTGTAGTGACCTGTACATCATCTCATAGTGATCGAGCTTACTTGCTCATAGACTTAACATATCCCAGATAAAGTATTATCTGATGTCTATATGCTGGAGCAATTGTCGAATATAGGATTCCTCAATAATCGAATCCCACCTCTGGTTGTCACAGAGAATCACAGTGGTATTCATCATGTGTATAAACATCTCACTGAAGAGCTTCCCTAACTAGGCAGCTTCATACGAGATCATACTCTTAGATATGTATCTAATCTCGGTGGTGCTTATAACAACCGAATTCAACTTCCTGGTCATCCATCATATCGAAGCAAAATCCAAAGAGAAACAGCACTAAGAAGTGCTCTAGTGATCCTCCACACTGCCTGCCCAATCAGCATTCGAATAGTCATGTAGTTTCATATTTCCGGCAATGTATCTCAATCCATGAGAGATTGTGCCCTGAAGACATATCAGAAGATTCTTGGCACCAATCCAGTGAGGCTCAACCAAATATGAGCTCCCCGTGCTAACTGCAAAACATATGTCTAGACGGAAGTTCACGAAGAACTTTCCCAAGTTTGGTCCGACATCGTTACTGTATAACTTCTGAAAGTTAAGATCCTCTAGGTAGTCACAGGCTTGCAGTTTATCATTTCACATCTGGAATCCAACTCCCTCTTACTTCTGCAAGTGAGAGGGTCTGCATAGGTCGTCCTCATAAGGTGCTGGTATGAGAGGTCTATCATCCACAACCTTCAGATCGTTTGGATCCGTTTCACTCCTAGTGAATCTTAACTTTATCAGACAGCTATTGATCCTCTCATACTATGCCCGGGGTGTTTTGATTCAAGCCATAGAGGGCTTTCTTCCACTTGCATATGCGAGATTCTTGATTATCAATCTCAAACTCCTCGAGTTGTTCCAAACCTGTGGACCTGTTGTATGAGGGGAATGGTCCCCTTATGAGATTTTCCTTCGGTACATCTTAGACATGTACCTTCATGCTCTTTTTGAATCTAGGCATCCCTGTCACCATCTGACTCATAGGCCTTTGGTGTTGTGTCAATGGACATGGTCCCCAGTGGATTTCCTACAACTTGATACAACCCTGAACTTAAAAACATCTTTGAAAAATCTATTTTCAAACACGTACCTTTCCATCGATGAGTGCCATCCTGAAACCTTTGACTTCCATTTCCAAGATGGACACCAGGTTCTTCTTGCGATTAGGTACATAAAAGAGATTTTGGGGTTCCTTGCTTTCTTTGAAGAGTCGACCATTTCCTTGATGACCTACATTATCAGTCATTCCCTTGATCATTGAAGATGTCTCTGGAATGATTGTTATGTTCATCAAGAGATGTGTCTCTGCCATTCGGACACTCCTTTGCATGATGGCCAAACTTATTGCAACCAAGGCATCTACCTTTCCTTCCACCCTTAGTGAATGAGAAGAGGGATAATGATCCCATTGATCCTTTTGTCCTATCCCAACTATCTTTGGTGATTGCTCTTTCACTCTTGCTTGGGAATTGTCTTCACCTCAGCTCTGATACCATGTTAATTTTAGGTATGTTCTATGCTAGAGCAATTTATTTAAATTTTCACAGTTAGCAATAACATCAGCATTAAAGTAAATTGTAGATAAGACATAAATATAAATTGTAGAAGACAAGCCAAGACAAGAGGACAAAAGATGTGGCACTAGCCAGGGACAAACTCTAATGTGGGGAAACCTTGATCAATCCTTCTTTTATGTTCCTCAAAGTTCATTAGAGAGAGAGATAGTACATTTACAACATAATTCAACACTTTGACTTATCTAGATCTGAGCATAGATCATCTCCTATAATGGTGAGATCAGTTGAAGACATTCTGCTTCAACTGATTCTCCAAGGTGACGGCTTCACCTATCGTAGTGTTTCCTTTCATCCATTTGCTGCACTTAACTATGTGACACCATGCTATATTGTCACATGTGTTGAACCTTGATGACTAAGCTTCTCCTACTCTCATCATCATGCTGCTCATTATTTGTTATGCCCACTGTTTCATTCATAATCATGTTGCCCTTGCTAGTGTGCATCATCATCATCATGCTACTCCTTGATCATGTTTCCCTTTACATCATCATGATCATGCTGATATACATATATGTAATGATGATATATAATTAATGTGATCCTTGTCACTGAGATCATTGATTTCTCATCTCTTTTGCACCTTGCTGCACAGAGATCATCACCCTGAGATCACAGGAATATGAGATCATGATTCTAATATTGTGACAACTAGTAAGACTGTATGTCTCCCATCACAAGTATGCTCAGAATCTATCATAACTGAAATCTTATTTTATCTTCAAGTCGTGACAAGACTGTACCATATATATATATAAGATGTTAAGTTAATGTTTGACATGGTCCTCATTAAGCCACGAGAGAGATCTATCACTGGTGTTCAATGTGTCTAGGCAACTACAGGAGATCAACCGAGATCTAATGCCAAGACGGTTCCTTGTTAAGCCGAGATTGGTCTATCACTGTAATGCCAAGTCTAGACCTACAACGTTCATGATATGATGTCTTAACCCACTAATTTGCGGCTCCTTAACTGCAACTTACTGCGGCTGATCTTCCTTTTATGACTGCGACTTCTTAACCCATTGATTTGTGGCTCCTTAACCCTACTGCATCCCACTGATCTGCGACTCCTTAACCTCCATTGACTACGGTTGTTCCTTTTATGAATGTGGCTTAGGGTAACAGATTAGGGCATCATTTTTATTGTATATGACTGCGTGTAAGGAGTATCTCAACCTTGTGTATAAATGTCTTCTAGAACAGCATATAAGAACAGCGTATTAGAGCCTCCATCTTTTGACTGTGTTTAAGTGCTATTGGACAGTGTATTAGATTTCCTCATAAGCATGTGGCTTACTGCTGCTAGGGCATCACATCATTGTAGTTTAGGGCTGTGTTTAATACCTTTTACTCCATTGTGTTTAATACCCTCTTCTCTCTCCTTCTCCAAAAACCCAAGACATGGAGAGGAGGAGATTATCTTAAGAATGTGTGTCCAAGATGACTTCAAGTCCACACCAATTTATACTAAAATGTATATGATGAATAGACACGACTATTGGTCTTCTGAGCCTACTCAAGTTGTTGGTTGACTTGACAATTTGTCTTATAACATAAATAAATTCATAACTCCATGAATACATATCGGAATCGGATGATCTTTAGATCATTCCTACACCTCTCGATGAGAGGGATCCAATAAAAATATCAGTTTCCATAAATAAGATGACCCACATGGAGTTTGGCCCTAGTTTCCAATTTTAACAACATGAAACTCCTTCTTCCAATCCGGGAAGACTAGAATTGGTGCGATGACCATCTTTTCTTTCAATACATCCAAGATCTTCTTACAGTCCTCATTCCAACAGAATGTGACATTCTTTTTTAACAAATTATCCATAGGTGCAATGATCTGGGAATAGCTTTTGATGAACTTTTTGTAATATCCTGTGTGTCCTAGGGTAGCGCGCAACTGTTTCACACTCTTCGATGCTTCCAAGTTCAGTATCACCACAATCTTCGTGGGATCTACCATCAGTCCCTACCTACAAACCACATGACCTAGCAAGGTCCCAAAAGGAACATAATACAATAACTTCTTCAGATTGAGCACGATTTGGTATCTTTGACAAGTGTCTAGCATCAGGTGTAAACTGGTGACATGGTGTTTCACCAGCCCAAACACAGTCCAGTCATCAACGCATACTTCCAAGAACTTATGGATAAATTCCTTGAACGTAGCAATGACTACATGCGAGAAAATCGCAGGTGCATTCTTCAATCCAAACAGCATTATAATGTACTGAAAACACCCCCACTTAGTTGCGAAGATCGTCTTGCTCCTATCCTCTGGCGCGATTTTGATCTAGTGGTACCCAGAGAACATATTAGTGAAGGAATATTCTTCGTGGCCACCTACATTGTCCAACACTTCATCTATGAATGGATTTGGGAAAGGATCATGTACGCAAGTTTCATTCGACTTTCTAAGATCCACACATATCCTTATTTCATCCTTCTGCTTCTTCTCTTGTACCACCATTGGTCTTACCCAGTTAGATTCTTCCACAGGATCGATGATGCCTGCCGCGAGCATCTTTTCTATCTCTAAGCAAACCTTCTCCTTATACTTCGGATTGAGATGGTAAGGTCTTTTCTTAACCAACTTCATGTCAGGTTTCAACGTGATCTTCATAACACCTAGGTCTCTAATTATCCCTTTTAGATCCGTAAACTTGGTAGGGAATAAATCCTAGTATTTGCGGAGTAATTCACTGACCTTATCCATCATCACGTTGTCCCAGTAGTCTCCAATATTTGTGAATTTGGGCTCTGCCTCCACACCAATTTTTACTTGTTTCTTTTTCAGTGGCGTGGCTATATCAGGATTCTCAATCGGTGGTCCTTCAACCTCATGATGACCTTCTATTTCATGGATGTTAATCTTTCGAGGATCCTCATCTTCTTCTTCAACAGTCACGTTATAGCATTCCAGTGTGTGACTCAACTGAGTGGCCCACTCAGGCTGAATCAGGTCTAAAGGATCCTGCGGTATCCTAAAGATTGTTGCTTTCACCTCTTGTAGCACCTCATCAATATAGTCAAACCTGTCTTCAAAGTTGAATGTCATTATGAATCCCTCATGCAAAATATCCCATTCACCTATACCATGGTGAAGCCCTATTTTTACATACTAGTTCATTGGGACAACATCCAGGGTATGACAGAACAAGTGCACCCATTGAGGTTGGGGCTTCTCTCCATAATCTTGAGCCCATTTGGCCAAGTGCGCACGTGGATCATCTTTCCCATCATATTTTTTATTCGCACCTTCAGCTTCCCAAAGCGTGTTCTCATCATCCTCCTACATTTGCGCCAATCATCAAAGCTTCCCTTGTGCGTACCCCACCATCTTGCAGGCGTAGCGCACAGTGCCTAGTCCAACACCTCGAAGCGCTACTTTTCTGGTACCTCCCTCTTAAATGTATCCATAAAGGTATCTACATCATTCAAGCCATCATAAGTGGGCAGATTTCTTACCTCTGACGACACATCGCACAATGACTAGGTCATCATGTTACAGCTCAGTGTAGTTACCTCATGTAACTGATTCTGCCAGCGCTCTAATTCTTCATCAGAGTCTGAGGTGCAGGAACTCTTGCGATCCCATGTAATTCATCCATCTGCTGTTGGATTCACCCAATATTGGTCTCGCATTGTTATCATATAGATACAATCCAGATCGTCATCGCTCTCATAATCGCAGATTGGTTCAATATAGCGCGTTCCTTTAGCAGGATCTAGGGGTACTATTATACGGAGAAATTTCTTCTCAAATATCATCTTTCACTTCTTTAGGTTGATTACCCCATTCATATCTGTAGCCCAATCAATGCTAAGGAGCACAAGATAGGGGTTGCTATCATCCACAATTTATATTACTTCAAAGTCATCGAGTGCGCTCGCGCCTTCAATATCTACAGTCACCCATTGTAGCCACCCCATGGGGATGATCTTTTGTTGATTCGCCATCCTTAGCTGAATCGGAGACCACTGCAGCACAGGTCTCCCCATCTGTTCCCAGATCTACTTTGGTAGGACATTCGTATCTGACCTAGATCCAAAATAACTTGATTCATTTCATACTCTCCTATCTGCGCAGTCAGCCTCATCTCCCATCTCGTCTTTGTTTTATGCTTACCAATCTTTCGTATTACATGCGGTTCACCCAGAGTGTTTTTGACACATCTATTTATAAGCTCCTATAGCCCCTTCACAGCCTTGCTATCGCGCAGCAACTTCATGCAGGTTTCCAAGAAAGTTGTAAGCATAAACGGGTCCATCTCCTAATTAGGCTTATCCTTTCTTCCCGAGGTGGAGGCCTCAGTGAAGCTCTTCTTTGCTTCCATGAATGTTTCATGTGCGCACTCCAAATCGAACTCAGCCTCCTTCAATGAAGCTTTGCGAATCCATGTACTCTCTTCGAGTTGTTTCCCCTTGTCATCTCCTATTGTGATTCCACTTCGGAGAACTATATTCACATTTGGATCCTCTTCGTGCGGCTTAAGCCTCATCATTTGTAGGTTCTGAGTCAGATGAGGTGGCAGCGCCCCTTTGTCACGTATCCTTGCTATCAGCGTAGGATATTCTTCCGTTTCATGATCAAACAGAGTGCAATACTTGCATGACAGACATTTTGGGTTAGTGCAATCACGGACATAATGTCCTGGTCCTCCACAATTTTAGCATATCAGTTTTCCCCAACCTCTGCCAGGTCCTCCTCCGCCTCATCCTCAACTGCACCCCTGAAATCCTATCCGCGCCATCCCCACAATTTGATCAAGGGGCCGCATTTCTACCTGAACCCTATAGGATGGATTTCTATCCATCATTAGTTCATAGCTTCTGCAATTATGCGCATCATGCCCTACTGACCTACAGAAGTTGCAGAATATTTGTTGTGGTGTCTATACAAACTTTTGCAGCAAATGACAGTTATCTATGGCATGTTTTCCTGCTACCTGACATATAGCGTGCCACAATGCAAGCCTTGCGCTCGGTCCTGCTTGAGCTTCCAGCCTCAAAGGCATCGGTCCTCCTCCCGTAATATAGTTCGCAAAGATCAGGCAATGGTATTTGTCAGTCCTGGTTGAACTATTCTATCCTGCTTCAAACTTTGCATCTCAAGGAAAAGATTTTTCAACTATGCATGGATCTGCTGAACCCCCAAATTTGGATCTTGCATCGGTGTTTCATGCAGTCTCATGGAAATCTCCAAGGCCTCTGCCTAAGTTGTTACCTTTTACTGCGACAGCACAACCCTTAAGTGTGGCAGGAGCAAAGCCAAAAACCATTCGCCATCTTGTCTGTCTATTAAGTTCATGTTAGCTTCTCGGATTTTACACTTCAACCTCTGATCTAATTCCCAAGGTGTCTCTCCTGGTTGCATCACAATTTCCTTGAACCCCACAATCGATTGTGCTTCATATTTAGGCCTACTGAATTCTTTATTCAGTGTTGTTTGGATGTCTGCAACTCCAACATTCAGGTTATCAATAGAGTACTTGATATACCATGTTAGCGCGCGATCCTGGAAAGCACTAACCAATGTTGCCTTCTTCATGTTATCATCTATAACACCTTGAGCTTCCCATATGGCTTCCACAACAAACAAGAATTGGTTCGGGTCCTCGTTCCAAAAGCCTCTGAACAAAGGTAGCTTCACTGAATTTTCCATACTGAACTATGGTGAAGGCGGAGGTGGTACGAGTGAAGTCACAGGTGATGGTGGTGAAGTTGGAGGTGGTGTGGGTGGAGGTGGCAGTCACAGGAATCCTTGTCTTATTAACTGAATAGCACTTCACGTAGAAGCCTGCGTTACTCCCTCTTCGTCACCTCACAGAGGTGAAATCAATGGACTATATCCAGGACCCTTTCTCCCTTCATCCCTGTAATTTTTTCTGCTTCGCGTAGCTCCAAACAATAAGGTAGTTTCATAACCCATTTTTCGCACAATAACATTTTAATCCAGTTATTCAAATATTTCAAGTACTTACCTCGCGGTCCTTTGAAAAAGCGTCGCCCCACCTCATTGTAGCTGACTGAGGTATCAACCGCGAATTCAGTCACAAATCCTCCTATGACACGACCAAGCCAATGACTGATAGCATGGGTGATCTTGTCCTCAAATGCTTCCAATCTTTGTACTAGCTCCAGGGTCCAAACAATAGGACTGTGAAGTCTCCACCTTCCTTGACTATCTGCTAGCTTCATGATCCACTCGTATAGCTCAACCAAAAAGAAGCAAAAAAAATCTCATGGATCTTTGTATATAGGTACCTGACCATCCACTGTTCCTTTATTAGTCGTGGGTTTCTATTCTCTTACGTCATGAATTCATGGATCTTCCTATCCAACCAATCTTCAATCTCTTTCTTAGTTGAATTCCAGTGATACAACATCACACATCTCTTATGCAAATTTTGGTCCCGAAAACAAAACCATTTGTTGGCTTGTTGGGGTCTGACCCAGGTTCGGCATTATTTAGCCAAACAAATCCCTACACTACTAGCCCTTTCGGCATCAGCCCACAGAGTGCAAACCAAACTCTCACCTGAAGTAGTATGGGGGATTCTAGAACCAAGTTTTTGCACCCTGATATGGTTGTGATGTCGTTTTATTCCTTCTATTCTTGCCTTCGGGCAAGTCACTTATCTCTAGGGTTCGCTAGACTAGCCCTGTATTTCGCCTGTCAGTACCTCCACGAAAAGGAACGATTGACCTTCACGCAACCCTAACCTGCGGCTTAGGTACTTTCACACTACTTGGGAAGCGTACCATGAAGATTCCCAAATTAGTCTAAGTGTCTTACTAATCTCATTAATTTGTCATAGCTAGCACCGTGTAAACATATGTTCTTACTTGCATTCACTTAACCAACGTAATTACATACATTTGCGCATCATATAAGCATTATAAATGAAATTCATACATAACATGTCAAGATGCATTAACAAGAAATAAAGACACAAAATTCATAGAATGCTTCTCTTTATTGATATCTTCAAAATATTACATACTCTATCCACCCTGCACACACAACTGCAGGGGTCTACGCACTCAGTTGCGAACTTCCACCTTAGGCCTCTGCACACTCACCTGCAGAGCCTCTACCTACACTATAACCTGAAACTTAGACTTCTTACTTCAGAGCTATCACTATATGACTCATGACTCCTCCAAAACTACTTAGAGCTTAGCTCTTTTTATACAATTCCATGGTCCGCGGACCATGGGTGGATCTTTTACAGCCGACTTTACTTTACAAAAATAAATGCGGACAACCCTTTATGACTCATGACACCTTCGCACTCCACGAACACAAAATGTGGAGACTTTACTATTTTATTACAAAATTCAACCCAAAACATGGGATTTTAACCCCAAAAGTTTCCTTGGGGGATTCTGTTCCCAACAGTCGGATTAATAAGTGCGAGGTG
Organism: Pinus taeda; assembly: GCA_000404065.3. Taxonomy (NCBI): domain Eukaryota; kingdom Viridiplantae; phylum Streptophyta; class Pinopsida; order Pinales; family Pinaceae; genus Pinus; species Pinus taeda. The sequence goes on along the minus strand of APFE031331219.1, from coordinate 125,646 downwards.
AAAGAAAATCTTTCCTAGTTTGAGTCCCAATGGAAAGTGTTCATTGAGTAGAAGCACCAACTCTTCTCTGCACCAGTACTTGCAGTTCCATACCTACAACAGCCATTTGAAATCAAGATAGATGCCTCAGACTATGCTATTGGTGCAGTCCTCGCACAGTATGGGCCTCCATGGCCTATCATAGTGAGACACTTTCTTATACAATTTGGAAGTACTCCACCTATGATAAATAGATATACTCCATTCTGTTGGATTGATGGAAATAGAAGCATTACATTCTCGAGGAGGAGACAGTCATCCACACCGATCACTGACCTCTTCAGTTTATACAAACATAAAGGAATTTGCACAAAGATAGCCATCAAAAGTGTCGCAACATTGACTACTATTCTCAACTCTTATGGCCACGAGACCTCTGGATGGTTGGAATTATACAAAAATGATCCAGAGTTCTCCTTCACATACCAGATGCTAGTAGATGGATAACAAGTTCCTAATTTCCACCTCCAGGATGCATTATTATGCTACTTGGACCACCTTTGTGTTCCTTCAAGTGAGTGTGCCAAGCTGATTTAGGAGGCGCACTACAGTCGGGTCGCAAGACACTTTAGTGTGGAGAAAATTGTGGTTGTACTATAAAATCACTTTTACTAGTCCAAACTCTGACAAGATGTTAGGAAATATATCATATCTTGCACTGCCTATGCCATTGCCAAGTCAACCATCAAGAATTAAGGCATGTACATTCCTCTTCCTACTCCCAGCTAGCCATGGGAATCCATCTCCATGGACTGTATTTCTAGCTTCCCTTCTACCAAGCCTGGTAATGATTGTGTATCTATGGTCCTGGACATATTGTCTAAGATGGCTATATTGGTAGCCTGTAAGAAGAGATTTAGAGCAGAGGAAACTGCCAAACTCTTCTTTGAACAAGTATGGGTACGTTTTGGGATCCCACAGATCATTATATCATATCAGGATAGCAGGTTTCTAAGCACATTCGGGCCAATCCTCTGGACACTATTACACCAAGATTGCCAAGTCGACCACCTTCCATCCCCAAACTGATGGCCAAACGGAGGTTGTCAATAGGATGATAGTGCACATACTCTTCATGTACAAGTCCAAGAATCCATGAACCTGGAATGACAGTCTTCCATATGTGCAGCACAGTTATAATAGAGCTCTCCATAGCTCAATTTGTCTTAGTCCCTTTCAAGTGGGTCTAGGATTTCAACGATTATGTCTTATTGATGTTGGCATGCCTCATGCAACTACACAGGCAGAATCCACACATGTATTGTCTGAGGCTGATAAAATGACCAGATATATTGAACACATCCAACACATCAGCCTGTAGGTTCACAACATCTTAGAGAAGTCAAATTCCAAGTACAAGCAGTGACAAGATCAACATTGGGTGCCACATAAGTTTCAAGTGGGCAACAAAGTTTGGTTGCATTTGTAGAAAGAACACCTTTTTGGAGCCCATCGGAAGCTCATACCACTCTGATATGGTCCTTACACCATTACCAAGGTTGTGGGATACAATGCTTTTGAGCTTAGCATTCCCCCATTCCTTGGCCTTGTAGGTTTTAACCCCATATGGAAATTACCTGCATATGAATTCTTAAACACAAAAAATAAATAATGCTAGATCATAACACATAAAACACATATACACAAATATTTTCCCCTAGATCCCAAAACCAGGACTACTAGCGTGATTTTTCATTATGTTCCTTTCAATTTTATAATACATATTTATACATGTTGAAGCATCCAATACAATGGACTGAAAACCATCACGTCCAAAACCATGGACCAAAAACCATAGGTAGGTTCGCCCAACCAAATATAGGGTCCAAAAAAAAAATTCCCGGGGCACTGCCCCAGACCCCGTAGAGGGGGGATACCTACCCTCCTCAATGAGCGCAACGAAGGGGGGGCTTCATCGTCCCTCTAACCCCCCGGTTCACTACGCAGATTAGTCATGGAAATAATATAACACAACCCAACAGGCTTGCACCCAGTGTTCAATGTGGAATGCCTTTGACCATACTTCCCACCGTTACTGGACACATCAGAACATCTCACACCAACAGAGTTAAACCCATACTGCATGGAACAAGCCACAACTTATCAGATTATGGACACACAGATCAAGAACACTTTCTAGTAGAATATCCAACTATATCAAAATGTCAAAGTTGGCCAACTCCCTCACCAAGGAAAGTGGCTCACCAGGGACCAAGTTCAGCAGAAGTTTCCCCATCTCATGGAGGCACTCAATGCAATGGGGACCATTGCTTCCTAAGGGGGGAGGACTAATCCAGGTGGATGTTGGTGGCCACCCGCCTATTCCACTTGGAACCCCACCACTGTCTCTTTTAGTTTTTTAGTTCCTTAAATGTAGCACAGTTTACTATTTTTGGCATTTTTTCGGGTTCTGGAATTCTAGAGCCATTTGAGGCCCTAAACGATGTTTTATGGGAAACCTGGGGCCAACATGGGTCTATAATTGATGTTGGTTACTCGAAATTTTTATTCCTATAATAGTTATTTCTAACGAGGTATTGTGCACATCAAACGGATATCATATGCCAAAGTTATGACCCCGGGAAGTTGATGTACCAATTTACCCAAATGGGGCCCATAGTTATGGCACTTCATCTCCTATGGCTAGGTTTTTGGATATTTAGGGTTTTCCATTGTTTCTCAATAATAAATAGGCCTCTGAGCCTCATTGTAACACATTTTACAAGCATTCAGCCACCACATCTCTTCTTAAATATAAGCTACCATCATCCGAACTAGTCTTATTTCCATTCTTTTTGTAAGCATATTTTAGTATTTTATATTAATGAACTGAAGTGTTATTTTTGTTGCATCTTTGTATTTATGGTTATATCAATAATTTGTTGCATTCTTGTTTAAATTTGGATCACAAGGGACAACCTCTTCTGCTCTCAATAAGTTGTAGTCCTCGGATAGATCTTTCTAACGAGGTATTGTGCACGTCAAACAGCGATTGTATGCCAAAGTTACGGCCCCAGGAAGTTGATGTACCAATTTACCCAAACAGGGCCCATAGTTTTGGTGCTTCATCTCCTAGGGTTAGGTTTTTTTATGTTTAGGGTTTTCCATTGTTTCTCAATAATAAATAGGCCTTCGAGCCTCATTGTAACACAATTTAGAGGGATGTAGCTACCACATATCTTCTCAAATATAACCTACCATCCCCTAAGCTAGTATTATGTCCATTATGTTTTTAAGCATATTTCAGTATTTGATATTAATGAAATGAAGTGTTATTTTGTCTGCATCTCTATATTTATGGTTATATCTATAATTTTGTGCATGCATGTTTAAGTTCAAATCAGAAGAGGCAACCTCTTCTTCTCTCAATAAGTCTGGATCCCTCTTCCACCCCCATGAAATAAATAAGTGCCTATGCACAAATCTTTGAACAAATAAAAATGCAAAAAAATTGAGAAATGAAATAAAGGGCAAAAGAAGAGAAAGGCTTCCTTCTTAGAGAGGTGAAGCAAGTAACTTTATTTGGGTACTCTCGAGGCATGCTGGCAGTAGAGAAAAACCATATATGAAAACTAAGATTCTAACACTTTCTTTTACTTGTGCATTTATATACTTCTCATCCCCAATCGAAACAACTTAGTTTGACTTGGCTTCGTATGTATGTTGTTGATAAAGAGAATGGTAGGGACTCTATCTTTAACTCAAGCTAAGTGAAGAAGTAGTGATAATCAATGAAATGAACAATACTTCTGGAAATGTTAGACTTGTTTTGCGTGAGACAAGATCCATACAGAGAGATGGAGTTCTACCATTATGTCACCAATGTTGTAGTGGCTACAACTGCCCTCCAAAATTTTGCGTATGCTTCAATTTTGGAGCCTCCCATTGCTTCCACAAGAGCTCATCTTGCACTGGTCCAAGTATTCATGCTTCGACTGAGACTCAACTTTTCATTTTTTGTGTTTTCTCACTTAGTTGATTCTTCTAAATCACAAGTATATCTCCTAACTTGGTCTCACAAAAGTTCTGGGCTTGTCTCCAGAAATTGCGCAATCCTTGAGGGCAAGCAACCTTGATCATAGGAATTGTGCAATCCTGAATGGAATTCAGCCTTGAGCTCATAAACTATGTAGTCATGGAAGGTAGCCCAAGAGCTGTGCAACCCACACTAATCTCAAAAACTGTACAATGCACACTGAGTCGGAAAGTTGCCCAAGTCCCCAAAACTACACAGTCTTTCTTGATAGTGTGCTTAGTAAGTTCCCCCCTAAAAAGAAAGAAATTTGAAGGAAAAAATAGCATACATAGGAAGTAGGGATCTATTATTTGTATCCTGAAGGTGGCACATTTCTATCTTTAGAAGTGTCACTTTTGTCCTTGATATCACGCATGCACGTCATAAAACCCCATTTGCTCAAATCTGGTTAATCAGCACCTCTAGAGCTCATTTGAACATTTGATCTTGGAGCTCTAGCATTTCTAAAGAGATCAGGGAACCTTTGGTGGGGTCTTCATCGCTTTTCTGGGTGATTTTTTCTTTTATCGCCTTTTGTCGCTTTTTGTCGTTTTGCTTGTGTGAGTATTGTTTTGTTTGTTTCTCTTCATGGTTGTTGGTGTTTCAACTTTTTCTAGCTTGTAGAGGTGTTGTTTCAAGTTATTGCTTGCCTTTCACAAATGTCACATCAATTTTTATGTTTTTACACTAATGATCATCGTTGCGACGACTCTCCTCACATACTTGATTTCCCTTCTATTTGATCAGTTTCTGCACTTGATCTACATTGATTCATTCACACTTAGTCATATTTGCACTCAAGCTCACAACATCATTAGATCTACTCATTTCTCACACTTCCCTTGGGCATATTTGCACTTTCCTTAGCCAATTTTTCCTTTCCATGTTGGTCACTACACAATCCTAAGGTTCAAGCCACAAGCTTAGCCTATGGAACTGCATAATGTGCAGTACAAGCTAGCTCCAATGACACACTACACAATTCTAGGTGTCATCTTGTCACCTTGGCCACTGAAACTGTGCAATTTGAAGTCTCTTCCTAGGTTGGTACTGCGCATTGTGCATTCCCAAGCCTCAAGTTTCATCCTTGGCTACTCGAACTGTGCAATTCACAGTTCCCATAGGTAGCCAGTCCCTCTTGTCCTTCCTATCAGATGCCTATTTTGTTGCTTGATCATTCTTTGAAGGTAGATTTGCTCAAGCTAATGTTTGCTTTCATGAGTTTCCTTTTTGTCCCACAGGTACCACACTTGTGAAGCACTTTCTCCCAACATTCATTGTTAACATGAAACCAAAGAGACATGCTTCAACATGGACCACCAAAAGCAGTACTGGGGAAGAAGTTGAGAAAACACTAGCAGACTCGTCAGTATATGCGAACACTCAATTGTTTATAGAAAAGGAGTCAACTCTAACATGGTATCAAGTTAATGAAGCTCTTTCAGCAAAGATCCTTAGGGAAGATCTAGAGGACAACTCTGGAAGCAGAAGTAGTAGAAGGTAGCAACCTGGTACCAGATAAGGGAAAGAGAAAGGTTGCGGACAGTAAAAATGGGGGACAAACCAACGAGTTACAAGCAGATCCAATATTCATGCAGACAGCTTTGGTAGCAGAAGAAAAAGGAATTAGAGGATAGAGAGTAGAGTGGAGGAAGAGAGAAAAGCAGAGCTTGAGGGAAGCAGAACTAAGGGTGCAGAAATCAGAACAAGAACTGGGGAAAGAACAGGAACAAAGGAGGAAAGAACATCAGGAGAAGCAGAAGTAAGAAGAAGAAGAAAGGCAAGGCATAATGTCAGGAAAAACAACGTCGATTCAAGTTAAAGAGAAAGGACATAACAAACCAGCAGCAGAGGAGGAGAGCGAATAGATGTAGGATCGGGAGCTTGCTCAATAGATTGAAGACTTGATTAAAGTTGCGTACATGGAGTTGGAATCGAAACCGCAAGATGAATATGTTGATTTGATGACTAGTGCACCACAGGTCTTCATTCAGTCTCCACCACCTCCAGCCACAAAGTTAGCCCTGAGCGAGGAAGGGGACATAGTTCCTCTTGATGATGATTTGGTAATGGATGTGTACAATTTTTCATATAATGAAATTCAAAAGAGGATTGTACAAGTGTGGAGAGAGCATTTTCCACATGGTCATTCATCACCTGCATTCATTAAAGAAAGGGTGATAGTGGCTGACACCAACAGGAATCCAAATGTCATTGTCGAAGCCAACTTGGCCTTTGTAGGTGTTAAGAGATCAAACACTCAGTATTTGACGGCAAAGAGTAACCAATTGGTACAAAATATAAAGGTTTCCTGGCAAGAGATAGAACAACTTCGTGCAACAGCACAGAATACAGTCTTTGTATTGGTCTACTTGGGGTAAATGAGAGTAGCGATACTTGGGGAAGTATACACACTTGGAGAGACCATGCGGGACCTTTAAGAGGAGTTCATGACTATACATAAGGCAATTGTCTACTTGCATAACTTACAGTAGCAAAGCGAGGAATTTGTCAAGACTCTTAGGAATGTGCAAACTGTCATCACCATCGTGCAAGAATGGACAATGCAATATAAAGGGGGATTGCTTACCTTGGTAAAGAAGATGAAGCCGCAAGCAGAGTTGGAGAAAGAAAGAGTTTGAATGTTGATTCAGAATGAAAAGAATCTCACCTCATTCATTGCAAACATTCAGGTATCATGTATGATTGTATAACAGTTTGGACTTCATGGTGATAACCCACAAAATCCCATCAGTCAATTCACTCACCAAAGCTAAACGCAAACACTAATTGAGGCAGGAGATTGAAGAGTACTTGGAGCAGTTGAGACAGGTTTCCACCAAGGAGGATTTATAGTTGAATAGACAAAACATGCAGAACTACATCGTTGGTCCTATCCATATCAGAACCATGTTGCTCCTCCTTGAGAAAGAAGTTAAGACTAGTTCCAAATCATTTTATTCAAATGCTATGGAGGCTAGAGTCCACTTCCATCCTGACACCATCATGCAATTTTTGGATGTCATCACACAATACCAAGCTTGGCATCAATACGTGACCAAGAAGCATCAAGTGGAATTTTTCGAGCTAGAGTGTTCCCAATCTCAAGCATCATAGTATATTGTCTTGTTAGGCTATCAAGTTGTCTCTACCCTATTTTGTCCTTTATGGGTATGAGTGTAAAATGTAATATTATTTGTAATTATGTTGTAAGTGAAATTCCAATTTCCAATATTGGAATATGAAGAGTCATCATGTAATGTAATATGTCATTTTTCAAAGAAGTCGAAGAGTCGTGAGTGTATTCTAAAGGTCACAAAGGGGAGTTGAAGATTCACCCACTCTTGTTAAAAATAGAATCTCATAACTCACGTAAAGGGATTTTGGGACCCAAGATTTTGACTAGGCTTAGGCTTAGAAAGAGCTTAGGAATATTGTGAAGAGCCTTGGCTTCTTCGTAGCATAGAGCGAGTATACTTCCTTGGAGGAGTCGGTGTTCTTGACTATAATGTTCCATTATTGGGCCTAGTGGTTGTCAATGGTGTATGTATGAATGGAAATTTCACTTATAATAATAAAATAAGATCCAACACATTTTCATGCATATTTTGTTAACATAGTATGACTATTCTTGTTGTATTTTCAATGTATGTTATTTAACTTACGCACATTTTATGAACTATTTCTTTGCATTTGTATGAATCTTGTTGAATGTGTGTTGTTGTATTAATTCATCACTTTAACTTGTGGACTATTCTACATCTTATCTCATGATGTCATTTCGCTCATGTGTTCCTTTCAAGCTGTGTACTATTACAGGCTTCCAAGGGGCACACTTCCTTTTCCCTTCGTGTGTTGAAACCTTCATGCATCACACTTGACTCTCCGTAGGGAAACACACTTGCTCTCACCCAAAGTTATCATACTTCCCTCTACACGTTTTCGCAGTCAAGGCATAACATTACCACCCACTGGTGGGACTCCTACTCCAAACAATGTGAGGTCTAGTTGGGACTTCATATCGGGGAGATCCCCTGAATGTTGGCGGGTCCAGCACCATCAACATAGCCATGGCAAGAATAGGTTTAATCATCACTTCCAATTTAGTGATCAAGTTTAGTTATACATTAACAAAGAATGCCTTAAAGGTGAAGGTAAAAATCTCAAGCCAATCAGATGTGATCCATTGAAAATCTTGGAAAAGATTGGTGACAATGATTTCTAGTTAGAGTTATCTCCATATATGCATATCTATTCCCTAGTTAATGTTGAAAAATTGAAACTATATGAGCCTCCTATGATCATGGATCAAGGTGAGAATGTTGAAGTTCCTTATATTAATAAATTCTCTTGAATATCTCAATTAGTCGTAGGAATATGTTATTCTTGACATAAAGGTGAGGTCTTTGTGAACAAGTGATGTGGAGTATCCTCATGTTGGCCTAAAAAAAATGCATCTAAGTAAAGTAAGATGGATGAAAACCAAAAAATTGAGGGAGATATACCCTCACTTTATTTCTAAATGAAATTAGACTTTTGGTGTTCCAAAATATTCTTAGTGGTGATGATTGATCGCGAGGATCCCCCAACCAATCTAATTAGATGGCTCCATTTTTTATTGAAAACATAGCACATTAATAACTCATCAAGGGCTTTCCAACACAACGTGAACTGGATCAATAGACATCATATGAAAAATATGTGGCCTGCTAAAGTTGAAGCCAAACATGTAAAAGAATTACAGTCTTGATTCCACCCCATTGATAGAACTATACAAAATTTTGGCACATGGACCCATCAAAAATCAACATGCAGTAGGGTTTGTTTGATATTCAAACCAAGATGCTTGTGAGAAAATTTCATAATCTATGCGAAGGATTATTGGCCACGGTATTTTCCATATTCAGTTTGATGGCGTGAATATGGAATTTTAAATTTTAGTTGCTTTCAAATCCCAATCAATGTGGAATATATCTAAAATTGTAGGGATTTAAAAAATAATATCCAATATTGCCCACCTAACAATGAAATATGTGCTACTTAAGAGTATCATATGTGTTGTCACGTGCCTATAATGTTATCTATGAATTCCTATAAAGAATAAGAAATCATTGTAAGTGGTATGCATGGGATATATATTATCCCTAAGAAAATTCAAAGGAGGATTGGGGTGGATTTGAACCCCGATATTTTGTGTAAAATGGTAGTGCTTCAACCACTAGACCCACACACCTTGTAGAAACTAAATAATGGAGCAAATTGTATTTGAATGCAACAAAAAGACACCTTATTGGGAAAATAGGCAAGTTTGTGTTCAATATTGCAAGAAAAATCCATTGAATGTTGGAAGGCATGTGTTATTGCCTTCCTAAAGAACACTAGCGAATTTTTTTGTGGATTGAAGGGCATTCTTTGATGTAAAGATATGTAATGCTAGACTTTTCATCATTTTTAAATGATTGGTTCATCTTTTGAAGTGGACCTGAAGATCTAACGCGTGTGTGGTGAACTCTATTATCAATTTGTTGAGAATTGTTTATGAATATTTATATTATGTTCTCAATTATGATTCTTTAAAATCAATATTTTAATTTATTAAACTATTTTTTTAACATTAATTTATGGATCAATCTTGCACACACACACATACCTTTATCCCCAAGTCAAATTCACCTTTAAGGGAGTAAATCCACAAAAATAACAGTGTTTTATGTCCTGAAATAGAACCTAAGAAAAACATTATCCCTTCTAATCTACTCTATTGAGAATTCATCGTCTATAAAGTATCATAATGCAATGGAACCAACATTGTACAGATCTATTAAGAGTGTAAGGATGTTGTAACTAAAGCACCCATATTTTACAGATGTGTGTCTTACCCTATAGAAAACTATATGATGTAAAATAATCTAGTAACATCTTCTTATTAGAAGTAGTCATCGATTCTGAAATATATTCTCTGTGTCATAAGAAACGATACTTTCTAAGGGTGCATTTAGAATTGGTACATTCAAATGAGCAATGATTTTATCAAGGAGTTATCGACAAGAAAACATGGTATTCCATTGTAGTCATGCAACATCTAAGGATGATGAAAGGTTCATTGGACTCCTTCTCCTAGTTGAAAGTGCTAGAATATTCTTTGTGGTTTCAATATATAGGCATTTAAATTTCTCTGCAACGAAATTCTTGTTCACAAATTGTGCATTCAAGCTTCATATTTTATTATTGAACAAACATCCAAATAGCTTGAGAATAGAAATATTAGTAAGTCCACACCTTGAGAAATAGACAAAAGAATAAGAGATAAGGGTCTTCAAGGGTGAAACCTCCTTTTACAATAGAACAAATGCATAAAATGAAATGATTCTGAATGTAAGTCTCCTTAGTATGTATATAGGAGATAAAGGGTACAGCTACAATTAAAGGGTTTAACCAATAACACTATGATAACAATAGAGGTATAATAACTCAAAATCTAGGGCCTTAGATGGGTTTTATGCTTAAGATAGTACTTTCTCTCGGACTTGATATTCCCCTACCCTTCAAACAAATGGTGCCCTCAATGCTTGCTTAGAAGTAGATATTTTTGCATGAAGCTCATCCTCCCATGTTGCCTCTTCCCTTGGTAGTTTCTTCCACTTGATGACATACTTATTAAATGGTCAATTTCACGATTTCTTAATCCTTGTTTAAATGATTGTTTTTCATTATAGTATGATTTTACTTTTTTTCATTAATCTCTAGTCAAATAGTTTGAATTGAGATCTTGTCACCAATTACCTTCTTAAATCAAGAAATATGGAAAAATGGATTTACATATGATGATGGAAGCAACTCCATTTTGTAAGTGATACTTTGAATCCTCTAGAACACCCTATAGGGACCATCATAATTGGGTACTAATTTTTTGTCCTTATTTTTTCATTTAAGGGACATCTATTTGTATGGTTATACCCTCAAACATACCCAATTCCCCACTTCAAATTCCCTTTCAATGTGATGTTGACCTATTTGTTTTTTCATCTATTTTGTGTTATAACCAATTTTTCCTTCAATAGTTTGAGAACCTTTTGTTGGTTCTCTATGTGGTTCTCCAATGCTTGAGCCTTCGCTTTTCCTTTCAAGGGTGATGTGACGGGTGGAGGATAGTAACCATAAAATTCCATTAATAGGGAATTTTTTTAAGAAGTATGGAATGATTTGTTGTACCACCATCCTACCAAAGGGAAACCATTTGACCCATTGTGCATGTTAATTAGATGAAAAGCAACAAATATATCCTTCTAAAAATTTATTCAAAATCTCAATTTTCCCATCATGCTCAAGATGGCAAGAGTTGTGAAAAAACTAAGTACCCAAGCAAGAAATCCAAAAATATTTAGTGAAAAATGGATATTTATCACTTAAAATAATCTTAAGGATTCCATGTAATTTTTGTACTATTTCCATGAACATTATGGCTACTATACTTGCTTTAAAAGGATGAGAGAGAGGGAGAAAAAATGGGCACACTCTATGAGTCAATATACTACTACCATGATGACATTCTTTTCTTCAAATTTTGGTATGTTTGTAATAAAATCCATGAAACCTCTTCCCAACATTGACTTCATATAGGTAATGGTTGTAGGAGACATGGGTCACAATTGTCTCTTCCTTATTATGTTCTCATGGTATATAACACATTTAGCCTTAAGTTTTTGAACAATAGTTTGAAGACCTTCCCAAAAAATATCCTTATCAATCCCATGGTATTTTTTCAAAAACCATATGCAATTTTGAATGTACCTTTTATTTGAGTTTGGAATTCTTACATCAATATAGGCGATCTTGTTACCACAACAAATCATTGTTCCACACAAATTATTTAATGTATTTGGTTCCTCTTGTAGTTGTTAAATGGTCTTGCATACATTTCGATCTTGCTTCCATTACATCCTTGCTTCTTTTACCCAAATAAATTGTGTAATGGAAGTAGTAGATTGTAAACCCTATGTTTCTTCTTCCTTCCATGAAAGTGCATCTTCCACCATAATATGTTTTCCTTTGTTGTGGATAATTTCAAGGTCTTAACCTAGCATATTTGTAACCCATTTTTGTTTATCTTCTAAGGATAATCATTGTTTCAAAAAATACTTAAATGGTCATGATCTATTTTTACCTTGAATTTTATTCTTATTAGATAAGGGTGTCATTTCCTAACAGCATGTAACATTTCCAACATTTCCTTTTCACAAATGGGTTTAACTAAGCTATTTATTTTAAGATAGCTACTTTCAAATGGAAGGGCCCTTCCTTCTTGTATTAAAAATGCACCAGTGCCATGTCTTGAGGCATGACACTCCATAATAAAGGTTTTTGTTAAGCTAGGCATTGTATGCATGGCGTCCTTAAGTTTTTCAAAATATTTGGTTACTTCTTGAACCCAATAAAATTCTCTTTTTTTAACAATACTATTAGAGATTCTTCTATATGAACATAATATTTGACAAATTTGCAATAATAACCTATCCATCCTAAAAATTCTTTAATATTCTATAAGGTTTTGTGAAATAGACATTATAATAGCTTTCATTTTGTTAGGGTCCACTTTGACAATTTCATGAGATACAATATGACCCAAACATTCCATTTCTTGAACCCCTAAGGTACAATTAGAATGTTTGTATATAGTTGTTATGCTTCCAATATTTTTAAGACGATGTCTAGATGTTTTACATGCTCTTCCCAAAATTTATTGTAGTTTAGTTTTTTTCAGGAAAGAACAAACCAATAGACTCTGTATTAATAAAATTTTGTTTACATTTGTCCATATAATTCAAAATTCAAACATATCTAACATCTAGACTATATGAAAATAGATATCATATTAAACAATATTCCAAAAATTTGTCCATATAACTGTAATACAAATACCTAAATACATAAATAGCATGTCAAAGTGTTTAACTTCATTACAACATAAATGCCTATAGATCAATGCCAAATTACTGTAATCATGAAGTAAATTGTATCCTTTTATCCCTTTGAAGTGATCCATTACTAAATGCTATGAAGTTAATCTCCCCTGGTGAATATCTACATCCCTTCTTTGAGAGTGTGTCACTGGTATTATTAAATTCCGTTTATATATGTGTAAATTTCACCCATCCAAAAATTCCAATCATCTCTTTGATTATACTCATCCAATTTGTAAGCATTGGGCGATTGAAAGTGGACCTTTTATTTTCCTTGTCAATAGAAACTTTTGAATCCCCATAAATATCTAATGTCTCCATATATAATGATTTCACAAATAATAAGACTCCCCAAAGTGGAATAATCGCAGTCTGTGTATTTGTATTTGTACAACAATTCCAATAGAAATGATAATGTTGTCCAAGTTGTAAGGCAATATATGCCTTAATGTCACATGTGTTGACATTAGTAGCACCATCAAAAAGGCCCATAGGATATTTGTTCTAGACATCCAATTGTTGAATGCATCTTTGTTTTCTCTTATCAGTCACATGCCTAATCTCGTTAAAATATGCACATATTTTTAAGAAAATTCTACCAGAGTCTAGTGGATGTTTTGGAAAATATGTGCATTTTTTCTCCTCCAGATTCCTCGTAAAATATAGAAAGGAATCATTTTGTATTCCTTGTACTCCTTCCACTCCAACAAACATGCTTTGGCTAATGTTTAAAAATTTTGAAACATTGGTCCAAATGGAAACTGCAAAGGGGAAATTTAGGAATAGGTGAGTAACATCCTCATTTTCATCCTTGAACATGGAACATCTGGCAGGACCTACAAAACCACTCTTGCATAAATTTTCCCAAGTTAATATCTTATTCTTCTAGGCCAACCACCTAAAAAATTTGATTTTCAAAGGAAATTTCCATTTCCAAACCTTCCTGAACCAACACCTTTCCCCTTCCTTCTGATGTGATTGTGAAATATGTTTGTAGACCTCCTTAACAAAGATTTGCCCCTAAACTACATTTGAATCCCATGTAAAGTGGTCATTGTTTTCCATCAATGTGATACCAGCCAAATATAATTAATCACATACATGTCCCAAATCTCAGTTAATTCGCCACATAACCCCAAGTCTTTGGAACGTGCCTGGGTCGCATAATGGAAGATCGAATTAACATCAATATGGATTTGATGTAAAAAATAAATACCTTTATCATGGATGATCCTAATGAGAGGGTATGGCAGAGAATGATTTTCTAGGAATCCGTTGATAGGATCCAAGCCAATTTCCACCAATGTGTCAGACCCAATTTCCCACTTCAGGTTTCCAAACAACCAGTATTTAACCTTCATAAAATGATTCCATATATATGAGACTTTTCTAGAAACATGAGACCCTGACTTATTCCAATCATGTACAAACTGATTTTTTAAGTATCTTTCCCAGATTATCCTTTTCCATATGCGTTCTCCAAATAAACATCACCATAAGCTCTTCACTTCCAATGCCCATCCAATGTTTTCATTTTTCTTTATACCCCAACCTCAATCCTCTTTCCTCTTTGATATTCCCTCCAGTTAAACTAAATGTATCTTATTAACATCTAAATAGAACCTGACCAGATAAATTTTTTTATTGGAGAATTAATTAGCTTAATGATATGTTTAGGAATAAAATAGTGATGGATCCAATATACATAAATATTTTTCAAGATAGGTTGTGCCAATATCAATCTTCCCCCACGATTAAGCCAATTTAGTGACCAAATTGCTAGTTTCTCTCAAATTTTTGAATCAACTAGTTCTAGTATATAATGCCATATCATTCAGTTTCAAGTGGAAACTAAGATATTTAAAATCCTTGTCTAACTCAGCCACACCAATAGCAAATAAATCAGCAATCTCCAAAACAATATCCTGATCAATGGCCACTTCAATAATCTATGATTTCGAGTTGCTCATAAGAAGACATGTTGCTTCACCAAAAGTGGAAATGGTATGGTGTAAATATTTCCATTCCAATGTGGAGGCATTCCCAAATATTAAAACACCATCCATGAACAAAATTTGTGTAATGGAAATATTTTTTGTGATCTTAATACCCACAAATAATTAATCGTTATTCTTTGCCTCATAAATCATTATGCTCAGCCCTTCTATGGTAAAAAAATAATAACAGGGGACATAAAGAGTATCCCTGGGTTAAAGATATTTGATGGCACTCCATTTATTAGGACAATATAGTTCACAAAAGTAATGCAAGCCATTATCCAATCAAAAACCTCCACAGAAAGTCTAATTTTGTGTAAAACCATCCTCAAAAAGCACTAATAAACACATTCATATGCTTTAATCAAGTCCAGTTTTAGTAGCAATGCCTCCTTTTTATCAATCTCGGTTGAATGTACGCATTCTTGTGCAATAGCAACTGCATCCTGAATTGGATGGTGTTTTAAAAAACCAAATTGTTCAGGTGCAATATTCTATGATAGAGTATATTTTAACATGAAAGCAATTACCTTTGAAACCAACTTGTATGCAATATTACATGACGAGATTAGTGAATAATCCTTAAGAGAATTTGCCTTAGAAACTTTTGGAATCATAACAATAAAAGTAGGATTTAAAGCACCATAAATCTTACAGGTATTTCTCAATTCTTCACCCAAGTGAAGCAGATGCGACCCCATAATATCCATAAAATGTAAAAATAATTTTTCATTTCACCCATTCAAAACCGGGCATTTATCCCTAGTAAAATACTTTAGTATTGTTTCAACTTCTTCAAAGGTGATCGGTCTCCCAATGATCGCATCGTCATCCACAGTAAACATTTGTGGATAAGTGTTTATGACCTCTAATTGTGTATCAATGTCAACCCATTCCCTAGATTTATATAAATTCCCAAAAATCTAACAACCTCCTTGTGTAAATATTTTAGCTTATAGATATGTCTTCCTACTTCATCCTTCAAGTCCTGTATAGAATTATACCTTCTTATCTGAGAGGAAAATTTAGGAAAAAAAATTAATGGTATCTCGTCTAGCTATCCAAATGCCATGGCTCTTGAGCCTCCATTCATCTTTTTGTTGTGCTAAAATATTCATCTTTCTAGCTTCTAGGTCCAAGCTCATTTGTTTCTATTATGCAGAGAAGTAACTAGGATCCAATGGGGAAGATATCAAATCAAGTTTGTGATCAATCACAAGAAGTTCTTTTTTGTTCCTTCTCTTTTTTTCTCTTTCCCAATTTTCGGTCTCCTTTAGTGCTTTAAGTTTCTGACAAACTACACCCATATGGGATATCTCTATATGATATTCCTCTTTTGCCCATGTATCCCTAACAAGTTTCTCAAAATCATTGTCTTTTAACTATGGATGATAAAATTTAAAGGGGAGACCCTTCCAAGCACAATCACCACAACACTGAAGAAATATTGGGGAATGATCATACAACATAGTTGTTAACCCATGATCGCATTGAACCAAACTTTTCCAATAATTGTTAATGTACTAAGAACCTGTCCAGTCTCTTGGCTAACCCAACTAATTTAATACGTCCATTCCTTCAAGTGGCAAGAAGAGGAACTCAAGGAATATCCACCAAATGGTTTTATCCAAAAATATTCTTAAAAAAATTGCTTCACAAATCTATTGGGTTGTGTTATATTCTTTCCACAACTAGCCCACGTAGTTAACCAAGGGGTTACAGAGAGGGCGGAGCCCCTCTTCGTTGTGCCGATTGTTTTTGGAGAGGGGGGGGGGGGGG
>APFE031331219.1:92734-102756 GCA_000404065.3 Pinus taeda | reverse complement strand
CGATGGTTTTCGGTCCATGGTATTGGATGCGATGGTTTTCAGTCCATGGTATTGGATGCTTAGGAATCTATAAATATGTATTATAACATTGAAAGGAACATAATGAAAAATCAAGCTAGTAGTCTCGGTTTTGGGATCCAAGGGAAAATCTCTGTGTATATGTATTTTATGTGTTATGCTCTTGCATTGTTTATTTTCTATGTTTTAGAATTCATATGCAAGTAATTTCTGTACGGGGTTAAAACCTACAAGATCCATCTTACTTCTCGAGCCCCAAATCTCTCCTACGAAGACTATAAGATTTAAATCTCCCAACACAATGACAGACCCAATCTTCAACAACTACAATTTTTTAGTCTATTCTAGAAATCCAATATAGAACCATAGGGAGCATAAACATTCAAAATATGTAATTTATCCTTTGATCCCCTTATGGATCTCATTAATAAAATTCGAATAAAATATTTAAATGCTAGGAAATTAATGAGGCATTGATCCCACGGAGTTGTCAATCCCCCCAATAGACCAAGTGTGTCAATAGAACAAAACTTCCACCCCGGGCATATTTTCAGAAAATATGTGTGTCTTGTCTCCATCAACCATAGTCTCCTAAATTAACAGATGGCCTTTGTTCCAAAATAAAATGACAGAAGGAATTCCATTTTGGGGAATTCCCTAATCCCCTAATATTCAAGGACATAATCTTCATGGATGGTTGTTGGCATTGGACTCAATATATCTAAGGGACTTCACATCCAAATGAAAATGAAAGGGGATTTATTAGTAACCAATGGGTCTTAATATTCCAGAGATTTCCTAGGTGGAATAAGGTCCCCAGAGGGAACCACTTTCAACCTAACTCTAGGCTTCTTTCCGATAGTAACATTCCACTTAGACCTCAAGCTAATGGGAAAGCAGTCCAAGGATTTCATAGTTGAGTAAATAGTGAGAGGTTCAACATTGAATTCTGGTTTATGTCAATATCTATGCCGCTATCAATAAAATTCGAATGGAAATTCATACCCATATAAGTTCCAAAATGAATTGTAGGGGAATTAAAATCTAGAGGGGGGACTTTAATTACATCTAAAGGTTCAAACCCACATCCATCCAGTGGAGCAGTGGAGATCGAAGTACCCATACTAGGTGTGCATGACCCCATACAAGGGAGAGCTCTAAAAAAGGAAGAAACACCTAAAGACCCAAACCTAATCACATGGTTTATACAAGGAGAAATATGTCCAACTATATTACCCAAAATATTATTAATAGGAAAATCTCCATCCAATATAACATCACAATTTATAGATTTCTAGGAAAAATCAAAAGAGGGAAAATGTGAATAAGAAACAATTTCAAAACCTATGTCAGAGCGTAGAACATATGTTTAATAACCTTCTACCCCAACCAGTATCAATGAGATCTCGTGAAAACACAGCTGGCATGATCTTTCTTTTGACATAGGAACATATGAGGAGCCTTGAAACCAATGAGGACATTTAACAACTAGATGTCCAGTCTGATGACATCCCAAGCATTGGAATGGCATCCCCCAATAGTCAATGTTGGAAGTGAAACATAACATCCCATTTTAAGTCCAATTAAGTAGGTATACCTCCTAATAAGTCCATGTTGACTAAGATTCATGCGAGTTACTTATCCAAACCACTCAAAATCCTCTTGTTCAAAAAATATAGAATTTCTAATCTTATTACCAATCCATATCAAGGCATTCTGAGTCCAAATATCCAATGGAAGTACTGGTAGCTTCAACCATATTAATTTTCTCCAAAGAATTTCATGGATAAGGTTCAAACCCACATACCAGTGTTGTAAACACATAATGCTCCTACCTTATACCCATAGTTTTTCCATGATCTTGATCACATCCTCCAAGTACAAGAAATGGAAACAGGACCAATTATTTAGAAGTATACTAATCTTAGGCTTGTAATGTAAAAGAGATTCCCAATGTGTATCAACCCATTCCTTCATCTTTAATCCACCCATTTTGGAAAATTCGCAATGACCAGTAAAATCCCGCTTTTGAAGACATGAAACCTTGTTCCAAAAAAATTCCTTACCAAATTCTAGATCCATAGCTATATCAAATGACTTCACTTCCTTTTTTTATGACCACGTTGAAGAGAATCAAATGGTAAATTGCATCTCAAATTGAAGGACGAACATGAAGGGACCTGTAAGGGTTGTTCTCTAGGAAAGAACATGAAGAAACCATTTACAAGAAGTGATACGAGATCTCAAGAAGTTTTGGATCTCTTACACTCTGATGTATGTGCTCTTATGGTAGCAAAATATCTTGGTGGGCATTAATATTATGTGACCTTCATTGATGATTTCTCAAGGAAAAATTGGTTATACCTCCTCAAGAAAAAATATGAGGTGTTCGATAAGTTTCAAGAATTCAAGAATGAAGTAGAGAATCTAACTGAAATAAAGATCAAGATTTTGAGGTCTGAAATAGTGGAGAATATACCTCCAAAGAACTCATAGATTTCTACAAAGAAGTAGGGATTAAGAGGGATCTTATTATTCCTTACAATCCTGAACAAAATGGTGTGGTCAAAAGGAAGAACAAAACAATTGAAGAATGTGTAAGGGTCATGCTTCATGATCAAGATATCCCTTAATTCCTACGAGGAGAAGCATGTGTGATGATTGTTTACTTGTAGAACTGAAGTCCTCACAAGATTATTAACAACATGATTTTGAAAGAAGCATTTACAGGAAAGAAACCAAGTGCGGATCATCTTCGAATATCTAGGTGTCTTGTTTATATACATATACCTAAGGACAAAAGGAAGAAGTTGGATCCTACTAGTATGAAGGGCATATTTGTTGGGTATAGTTTCGATAAAATCTTGCAGAATCTATATTGATGAGGGTCAATGGATTGAAGTAAGTAAGGATGTTATCTTTGATGAAATTATAACTTATAATAAATCAAAATATGTTCCATCCGATTCTAATAAAGAAGAGATACTTATCTTTGAGGATATCTTGAGGGTAAATGATGGTCAAGATATAACATCAACTCAAGAATATGTTGAAGGTCCCAATGAGCCTATGTAACAAGTAATTGTTCCTGAAAATCAAAAGAGGCATGCTTGGTTGAGAACTACTCTACAAGAAGCAGAAGGATACACAAAAAAGGGAACCTTTAGAGAAAGTAAAAGACCAAAAAGGTTTTTTTGATATGTGAGATATAAGACTAAGCTCATTGAAGTTGAAACTTTCTCCTATGAAGGTGCAGCTAAACATCAAGAGTGGAGGAATGTAATGCGGTAAGAATACCATTCAATTATGAATATTGATGTCTACGAAATCGTTCTTAGGCCAAGTGACGAATCGATAGTCACTTCAAAATGGATATATAAGATAAAGCATGATGCGGATGGGAGCATTGATAAATACATAGCAAGGTTTGTAGTAAGAGTCTTCTCACATAGAGAAGGTATTGATTACGAAGAAACATTTTCTCTTATAGCTAGATATACAATAATTAGATCGTACATTCCTTTAGCTGCTACTATGGGATGGAACTGTTAGAAAATCAGAAAGGAAGAAATATTTTCTTATGTTGATAATTTCTTGTGATATTCTTATGTTCTTATTAAATTTCTTGTGTTCTTCTTTTATCTTAGTTCATCAAGAAATTACCAAAACCACAACATGAATATTAAAGACACCAGATGTAGGCAGACAGACAATGTAAAACCCCTATATAGGGGAAAACCCAGTCAAACCTCTTCCTTTAGTAGTTTCAAAAGCCAATACGAGATAATCCAAGACTCTTTGACCTAGACACAAACTTCCTCCAATCACCAAGTCATCCCTCCCTTCTTCTTTAGATGATAATATTCAAGTAGCCACTTCGACTTAGAACTTTGACCTAGTAGCAGTAAGAAAATTTCGACCTAGTAGCAACAGCAAAAAATTCAACCTTAAAGCAACAACACTTTGACCTAGTAGCAACAGCACTTCGACCTAGTAGCATCAACACAAATTATACCTTGAAGTAGCACTAGGAATTCAACCTACTACAATTGCCAAATAATTTTGCACGAGTGAGAGATAGATAGCCCAAAACTTTGATTGTGTTCTTCTCTGTAATTATTCTCCTCCTGCAACTTCACACTTTTATGCTTCCTTGTCATGTAAATCAAACTAGTGTGTTTTATCCTCCAAATGATTCAAACTTCACTTCTATATATACCCTTTTCTTTGGGTTGAATTACCCTAATGTAGGCCAACTTGATCAGGTAAGGGATGACTTGGCGTGGAGGTGACAAATGACTTATTTGACTCAATAATAACTCTTTTTACATGACTCAAAAGCCCAAGAAGAGTCTCATAAAATGGGCAATGACTTTAATTACTCAATATAAAACCTAGAAGTCCTCAATGGGGACTTTGACCTAGAAAATGATGACCCAAGCATGAAACTCATGCTTTAATAAGTCATAATAATAATAACAAAAATTCTTTTTTCTTTCTTTTGATAAATACATTTCATTACGACTCAAATACAATTATGAAGATTGAACCTAGATATATTCTTCAATGCTCCCTCTTAACTATGGAGGTATTCATAATCACATATATGTACAAGTACATGGAAGATCTCAAAACACATATACTACGAAGATTTTAGGCACACACAGTGCCACAACCTAGATTTTTGACCAAGAAAATCTATGCAAGTGGGACTAAAATGGACTAAATCTTTCAGCCTCTATAGGTACCATTAGGCTTACTTACTAACCATCAATCCAGGGAACTAGGTGTGTAATGTAAGGTCAGAACTCTATGACCAACACCACCTCCCTACTTCTGGAATTATACATCAACATACAAGCCGACGAGATGTCCTCCCATGAATTTTGTATTACATATGATGCCTCAACAAATCTCTCTCAATCAAACAAATCAGTAACATAAAAAAAATCAAGCATGCTTCCAAATTTTCAACTTTTTGAGGAGATATTTACCTGTACATACACAACCCCAATAATTAAAAAACTTCAAATGCACATAAGTAAACACAAACCTTTGAGGTATTTAGACATCTTGCCGTTGCCTTGATTATCTCAATTTATCACAGTGGGACTTAGAAGCTTCTCAAACAAATCTGGCAGAAGTTTCCTCAACCATACAAATTCCTTTCCTACTTCACATGCAACAACATATTTTGCTTCATCACTACTTAATGCAACCAGGTCTTTCTTTATACTCATTCATGAAATCATAGCAAATCCCAAACTAAAACATCCACCATAACTATCATAGCATGCACTCCCTCTCAACTTAGGGAGATATGTCATTTCTTTTATCCAAACTCCTTCTTAACTTAGGTAGATCAATTACTTTTTATAACCTTGGAGAGTCTTTCATGGCTTCATTCCTTCAAAGTCTTCTTGATCGTCATCATTCATATAACTTCCTTCATAATGCTTATCAATCAAATCAACTTTACATACAGATATCTTCAACATCTTGAATATTATGTACCTACACAACTTAAGTAGAAAGTACAACCAAATACATATATAGAAGCATGAATTTAACTATATTAGAATCATGAAAGCATTAGACTTTAGACATCAAATACCTAAAGTTAGTTAGGTTCATAATCGGAAAGACACATATACTTTAAAACTTCAATTTATTGTTAGCGTTTTGCTATAAACCCTAGATCACATCATTTAAAGTAACTCAATCAAGACATCAGTCTCTTTATATCTAGGGCCTCAATATTACCTTCCGAGATATGACAAACTCTTACTATAATATATTGCAAAAGTAATTTAAGTACAATTCTACAATGTATGTGACAACTTTTAGAGTTTATATGTTAGATTTCTACTAGGATTTAATGCAAACCCTAGATTCCATCTTTGAGACACTAAGACTTAGATATCAACAATCAAAACCAATCATAGCATAATCTAAGGTTTCAACAATATGACCAACTTTTTTAAACACCAGAATTCGTCTTCATAATTGAAGCAATAACACCATATCAAACTTCTACTAGAGCTTAGTTAGAAACCCTAGAACTATCAACAATCAGGTTAGCCCATATACATATCCAGGATTTCATAATCATGCACAAGCATATCACAACAAAATATATTAGGCAAATCCAAGACACAAATATAAATACATTAAAGTTAGACATATAACAATTTTGACCAGGCTAGGGTTTTGCTCAGACATACAAACATACACCTAGGGTTTCATTCCTAGGAGCTCACTCTAGATATTATAAGGGTATTCTCATATACCCTAATTTACCAAACCCTTAATATCGAGGGTTTCAATACGCAACTTATATATTAACAAAAAACCCTAAAGGACTAAGGTTTCCATCAAAACATAAAAGAATAGGAATTCTAGATTTCATCAACAAGCCTAAGTAGACTATGGTTTCCATATTTTACATACCCTTAGGTTAGGGTTTTACAAAGAACATTTTTAGGGTTCCATAAAAATGATGAATTATTTTAATGAGGGAATATTTAATCTAATGATTAATCACCCAAATAAGAATCTTTATGATTCAAGGGTCCTAGACATAACAATGTTAGTAATGTAAATCAGATTATTAAATGAAATGAATATACCTTTTTTATGACGAGATAAAAGCTTATGGTCTAAGACATACCTTTGAGTTGTTTCTAAACAAACCTTGTAGGACATCTATTCTTGAAGAGATTTCTTTCCAACATAACTTATATCATGTTTCAAACTTGTCCTTTGGGGTCTCTTCCATAACCATTGAGCATTTTAGCAAGTTTTCCTAAACAAGGAAAATATGAAAAGAAATGTTATTAGCATCTAATACAAACACATCTAGATAAGGGAGGGAAACAAAATATAAAAGAATAATGCAAGAAGTAAGATACTTATATTTTTTAAAATGGTGAGGGCTCCCTCTTAATCCAATCTCGAGGGATACCTATAAATTTATCGAAACAATTCAAAAATGTTCTTCCAAATTATGTTAGACCTACAAGTACTAGAAATCAACACATAAAGGAAAGCAATTCAAAACTTAGAGTAGAAGGATATGTATGGCATAGAGTCCTTAAGGGTCCCTAGAAAATAAGTCATTGATTTCAGATTCTGCCATCTTCAATTTCTTTGGTGAACCTTCATCGGCAAAGTTTACTTGATCCCTATCTCTTCTTTTATTCCTTGGATTTTCAAGACAATTTGTTCTATAGTGACCCATTTTGTGAAAATTTTAGGATTCAATCTTGGATAGGTCTATCTTCTTCCTTGGTCCTTTCGAATTCTTAAATATTCCTTTATTATTGTGATGAATGGAATAAGAATTTGATATTTTATGTTCTTCACTCCCCTTGTTACTTAATAAATATATTTTGACTTCTTCTAGACTACATGCATTCCATAATTGATCAAATGTAAGAGTATCCTTCCAACTGTTGATTCCTAATGTAATGGCACTCCAAGATGTTGGTAATCCTAGAAGAGTAGTAATCACAATCTCTTTTTTAGGTACTATTTCATCTATTTCCTGGAGTTCATCTCTGATTCTAGTTATTCTTACAAAGAAGGATGCCACAGTGTCATCTTTTGTTATATTCATAGTTCTTAGCTCATTTTCTAGGCTTGCAATTTGACCAATATTCTAGATTGTGAACAATTTGGATAAGGCCTCATACATCTCTTGAGTGGAATCTATGTTGGATATATATGGGATGGGGTTATCCTTTATTCCATCCATTGTTAGGTGCATGGCCGATATTTATGTTTCTCTAAACTTTGTTTTCTCTACCTCACTTGATTCATTTGTAGACTTCTTTACTTTTTATTTGACTAGATCCAAAACTTTATTCTTCTCGAGGATGAGATATATCCTCTTTTTCCATGCCCTGTAGTTGGAGGCTCCTTCTAGTTTGTTTGTTCCCTTCAATGAATTGGACATGGTTCTTGAAGATAGTAGGCTTGTCTCCTTATATTATCTTTTTCCTTGATGACACTTATTCAACTTCTTCAAACTCCTTCCTTTCAATAGATCTTTAGGCTAACTTTTTCTTTCTTCCTCACCTTAGCTCTGATACCATGTTAGAAAATCAGAAAGGAAGAAATGTTTTCTTATGTTGATAATTACTTGTGATATCCTTATGTTCTTATTAACTTTATTATTTTATTCTTTTATCTTAGTTCATCAAGTAATTACCAAAAGCATAACACGAAGATCAAAGACACCAAATGTAGGCGAACAACCGGGGAAAAACTAATATCTAGGGGAAAACCCCTATCTAGGGGAAAACCCAATCAAACCTCTTCCTTTAGTCGTTTCACAAGAAAAGACGAGATAATCCAAGACTCTTTGACCCAGATACAAACTTCCTCCAATCACTAAGTCAATCCTCCCTTCTTGTTCAGATGATAATCTTCCAGTAGCAACCTTGACTTAGAACTTTCACCTAGTAGTAGCAATAGAAACTTCGACCTTGAAGCAGTAGCACTTTCACCTAGTAGCCGCAACACTTCAACCTAGTAGAAACAATGAAATTTTGACTTTGAAGCAACACCAGAACTTCAACCTACTGCAATTTCCCATTAATTTTGCATGTGGGAGAGATAGATAGCCCAAAACTTCGATTTTGTACTTCTCTGCAATTATTCTCCTTCTCTTACAACTTCACACTTGTATGCTTCCTTGTCTTGTAAATTGAACTTGTGTGTGTTCTCCTCTAAATAAATCAAAATTCACTTCTATATATACCATTTTTCTGTGGGTCGAATTGCCCTAATGTAGGCTAACTTGATCAGGTAAGGTCCAACTTGGTTTGGAGGTGACAAATGACTTATTTGACTCAATAATAACTCTTTTTACATGATTCAAAAGCCCAAGAAGGGTCTCATAAAATGGACAATGAATTTAATGACTCAAGATAAAACCTAGAAGTCCTCAATGGGGATTTTGACCTAGAAAATGTTGACCCAAGCATGAAACCCATGCTTTAATAAGTCATAATAATAATAAGAAATTTTCCTTTTTATTTATTTTGATAAAAAAAAATCATTATGACTCAAATAAAATTATGAATACTGAACTTGGTTACATTATTCAACAGAAACATCCATCAAGTGGATGTTAAGGCAACTTTTCTGAATGGGACTATTAATGAAGAGGTTTACATTGAGCAACCTCAAGGATTTGAAATAAATAAGAGGGAGACTCATGTCTGTAGAATGAAAAAAGATCTATATGGATTAAAGCAAACACCTAGACCTTGGTATGCAAGAATGGATGCATACCTATTGAGACTTGGTTTTACCAAGATTTTTGCAAATCCTAACCTATACATCGGGGTGGTATGGTGTGAACTAGTCATCATACTCTTGTATGTGGATGATCCACTTGTTACATGTGTAAAGCATCAAATTCAGGAATGCAAGAAGAAATTAGCAACCGAGTTTGCTATGAAGGATATTGGGCTTATGCATTATTACTTGGGACTAGAAATTTGGCAAAATCCAGGAGAAGTATATCTTGGTCAAGGGAAATATGTGATCTGTTATGAAACCAGCTCAAGAAAAGATAGAAAAGATAGATCAACGCCTTAGAATTCAGCCTCTTCAAGGGGGCAACCTCCTTTACATTACATAAATGAACAATTCTTCGATGATTCAAATGACAAAACCTCCTTTCTATATATAGGAGTCTAAGGAGTCACAATATAACCCAGCCGACCTGACAATAATAATATAAAGCCAGAAAATTAACAATAGAGGGATTCTATGGGGCACAGTAATAACAATATGGGGATAATAGGGGCACAACAATATTAATAAGGGATGCAACTACAATAGTAAGGGGTAATCACTAGTATTATAGGGATCCAACATGCCCCTCTCCTTCAAAAAAGTGTTGTCCTCAACGATTGAGTAGTTCTGGATGCTTTTGTATAAAATTCTCATCCTCCCATGTGGAATCTTTAGCGGATAAGTTCTTCCACTTG
>APFE031331219.1:73937-88289 GCA_000404065.3 Pinus taeda | reverse complement strand
TTCAGGTTGCCTACTAGGTGTTTCCATTTTCTTTCTTCGGGGCATCAATTACTGATAATAATGCTTCACTATGCCCTTTGAATTCCTTCAAAATAATTTTTCAAACTAAGCTTAAGCAAACATTTAAAAAAATATACACACCTTTTTTCACTTTGTAGGAGCTCAATATTGCCTCTAATGTACCTCTGTAATTTCGGATCATCTAGTTCTGAAATGGTGATCTGTGGTAGCCCTCTGTGTCCTCTTTCCAATGCCACCAGTCTGACCCCAATTGGATTCTCCAATGAAGAGTTATGCCAAATCTCCCACAGTGACCTGATCATAGACTAATTCATTAGAAAGAACTTGTACGACGTGCCATTTGTCCCTGTTTTGACCTTTAGCTCTGAAAAATATATACAGGAAACTACAGTCCGTCTTCTTTCTGTACCTTCTTATGAAATTTCAATCTGATGCTCAGAGAGAAAGTTATGACGATTTTCCCCTGGCCACCTGTTTTGAATGTAATTCAGGATTCTGCAAAAGGACCAACTTCCTCAGTTTATATCTTCGAAAATATAGCGCGAAAAGCTTTGAAATTTGGAACTGAGATACAGTGCGATGTCTTCTCAAATGGGATTTTTTTTAGCTTTTGAAACGTCACAGAAAAAAGAAAAAAAAAAGTTATAGCGAAACCCTAGAATCCAAAGCTCTGATACCAAATGTTATGAAACCAGCTCAAGAAAAGATAGAAAAGATAGATCAACGCCTTAGAATTCAGCCTCTTCGAGGGGGAAACCTCATTTACATTACATAAATGAACAATTATTCGATGATTCAAATGATAAAACCTCCTTTCTATATATAGGAGTCTAAGGAGTCACAATATAACCCAGCCGGCCTAACAATAATAATATAAAGCCACAAAATAACAATAGAGGGATTCTACGGGGCACAGTAATAACAATATGGGGACAATAGGGGCACAACAATATTAATAAGGGGTACAACTACAATAGTAATGGGGTAAAAACTAGTATTATAGGGACCCAACATGATCAATATTCTACAAAAAATTGGCCCAATGGATAACAAGCCTATGATGGCTCCTATAATTACCAATCTAAAGAAGCTGAGGAGTTCAAATTCTAGTCTAGTGGATTCTACTTGCTATAAACAGTTGATTGGGTCCTTAATGTATCTCGTAAACACTAGACCTGACATTTGTTTTGTAGTAAATTTCCTCTATTACTTTCAGATGGAGCCAAAGCATGACCATTGGATAGCAGCCAAACACATCTTGAGTTATTTTCGTGGAACTATATATCATTGTCTTCGATATAATGGTACTGAGATTCAACTCATGGGATATACAGATTCCAATTGGGGTGGCAGTGAGACAGATGGAAGAAGAGCAATAGGTGGATGCTTCAGCTTAGGATCTTCCATGGCCTCATGGATGAGAAAAATTAGGATACAATTGCTTTAAGTACCATTGAAGTTGAGTATGTTGCTGCAAGTGAATTCCGTCAGGAAGTTGTTTGGCTCAGTAATTTATTATAGATTGGTTTGAAGGACCACTTAGCCCTACTCACATACATTGTGATAATGAAAGTTTCATAAGATTGATAAAAGACATGGTGCCTCATACTAGCATGAAGCATATAAATAATAAGTGCCACTACATCAAAATATTGGTACGAGATGGGGTCATGGAGCTGCATTATTTACCTATCGATGAACATGCAGTAGATATTCTAAGGAAATACCAAACAAGAAACTTGAGTACTTAAGAGGTATGCTTGGTTTGGTGGACATTTCTTCCCTAATTGAGAGGGAGTGATGTTGGATGGTTATTCTCTTTATGTGTCATATACTAGACCAGGACCAATAGTCATAAGTATTAGTGAATTCCATAAGGAAAGAATGGAGTCCGGAGGACTGGATAAGCATCTAAGATTAGAACTCCTTATGGATTGTAGAGTTCAGGAAAGAAGTTGGAGACCAATTAAGCAAGTGCTCAAAATTAGGCTCAAAACTCAAAGGGTCAGAATCTTGATAACATTAGCTTCAAATTGAATGGCTCGAAATTATGATTCCAACTGTGTGAACAACACTCGAATCTGAGCTCGTATGAAGAAGTTAGAGCAAGTCAAATTTCAGGTTTGACTTGGACAGATGGTAGGAAAATATGATGTGGCAAGGCCCTTCAGCAAATTTGGAAGCACCAATTGGCAAGCCACCATTGGCCCCCACATTTTTCAAATTACACATCGTAGGTGGGTCGTGTTAAAGAATTGCCCAAGCAATGATCAGAATCTCGATTAGGGGCAAAAATCTGCTCAAAAATAAAAAGTGCTCATAATCGAACCAAACCTGAAGGACCGTGTCTGTCTCAGTGATACGATCCCAACACAACTCATTTCACTCAAAATGGAGTTCGTATGAGAAATATAGAGTTTGTTATCCATTTTGTCAAACATGCAAATGTTGGGTACAGGCTGACTAGGATGCTGACTAGGCATCTGTACAGCCCAGTCATCAAAAAGAATATTCTAGGGAATATTCCTTGGAATATTCCTAGAATATTCCCACAGGTGTCTCAATCAAGATTTGACAAATGTCGGCATATTATTGGTCAACATCATATGAGGTGGACCAATGAGAGGCTGACACGTGGCAAGCCCAGAGGTTGCCATGTGCCCTCTCAAAGGTCCAGTAAAATTGTTTTGGCAAGTCAAGGAATCAAACCGTGACCTTACCCATAGAAGCACAATACCTTACTGTTATACCATACTAAGTCTCTTAACAATCATAGGGCACAGTTTCTCTTTAAAGTAATGAAATGTGGCAGTTGGGGAAAGAGAGGGCGAGCGTCATGGGCCAACCCTCTCCACATGTGACCATACCCCCAGCGCCAGTGTTAAATGCGGATTAGCAATAATTAAACCATTTTTATCCACTAATTAACCTGTCGATTAACTTGGGGCAGTTTGGTAGGCCCGATAAATCCAAAATTGCACGAATTTTGGCGAGGTTAACTGGAGTTTCTCCAGATTTGGTGGAGATTTCCTAGGAAAACTGAAGAGGCCATAACTTTGGCATATTTCGACCAATTTTGGCTCAGAAAGAGTCATTCATAGATGATTTGGATGCTCTAAACATAATGGAATAGGTTGCAGAGCTAGAAAGGCACTTTTGCATGTGATTTTTCTATGTTGAAGTTTAAGGAAGCCTAGGGCCACCACGAGAGGAGGTTAAGCCTAAATTAGTTGAAGTCCAATTGCAGAGCTTGGAGAGTCATTTTTGGGGTTTTGGGGTCTTCTAAATCCAATGGAGTAGGTTGCAAAGCCATTGGAGCACTGCATGTGCATGTAATCATAGAATTAACCATTAATCTAAAGAGGACCTAGCCATTAAAGTTGGTCCAAGGACATGAAGCCCAAGAGGGGTGAACTCCTTTATCATTTTTGTGTTATGTGTTTATTGTGTTTTATTTCTCTGCAATTTACTTGTTGTATATGTGTTTTAAACAGCTAATTAACCTCATAAATTTCTTATAAAAGACACTCAATACTTGACACATAATTCCTCACATTTTGGTTAATTTGAGACAATCCTAAACACGTATTTTTAATACTTATGAGGGAGATTTCATAGCATTAAGAAGTTTTCCCAAGATTCATATCAAGTTGGTATCAAAGCACTTGTTAGCTCATTTTAACCCTAAGATGATTTGCCAAGGTTAGATATAAAATTAGCTATTGGTTTTGTATTTGTGTAAGGAGATTTAACTTTGTGCAAGTTTATGTGTGTAAGCTGAAGAAGGGAGATGCTTCTTTGTTGAGAAACTTTTTGTGAAGCATTTTTATGCATTACAAGTGTGATGGAAGCTTAAACAAGTGATGTTTCTAGTCCATCTTCCTTAGCAAGACTCTTTGATTTAGATATGTTGCAAGAGCTTATCATCATGAGAGATATGGTGCAAGAGATGAATGAAGATAAGAAGGAGAACACTATACTTCAAGAGGTGTTGATGTCCATGAAGGAGGAGAAGCAAGAGCTTCTTGAAAAAATGCATGAGATGGAGATTCAACTCCATGATGCCAAGGAAACCCTAGCCAAGTATGTGCATGAAAATGAGGTATGAAATTCAATTTATCTTCAATTTCTTCTCAAAATTAATGTTTTGGTGCTTTTGAAAGACACACTAGAGGAATAGGGTTCAAATTATTGATGAAGATGGGCTATGAAGGTAAAGGGTTAGGCAAACATGCACAAGGCATAGTTGAGACAATTCTTGTTGAGCAAAGGCCTAGGTATTTGGTTCTTGGTTATGGAAAACATGATGGAGAATTCTCCAAAGCCAAGGAGGCACATGAAGGTGTTACAAGAAGGAATTTCATTACATGTTCATTACCTCAAGCTTGTGAAGTTTGTGTTCATGAGGAATGCAAAATTTTTATACCCACTTTGCAGAAGATGCTCATAAGCATGCAACTAGTGGAAATGGAAAACAAGAGTATGTTGAAAGCTCTAAGGTCCTTGAAATCATTGTTGGTATTCCGAAGAGAGCCACTACCTCATCAAATTCACCTCCTCAAGAAGGCGACAAAGGTGAATGTGCAAGGTATAAATCTGATTTTAATCAAGTTTCTTTTGATTATGATAAACATGGTAAATATTTAAATAAGATTTGGAGAAATTTACATCTTCCCTTTGTGGTTTGAATAACCATACTTTTTCGAGGTGTTGGAAGAGGATAGCCATACACAAGAAACTTCCAAAACAAAAGAGACAGAAATCCAAGGGTCCATTAGATAATGGAAACCATATTGAAAATAAGATGCAATTATTTTGCACTCATTGCCATAAGCAAGGTCAACTTGTAGACAAATGTTGGACTTTACATCCAACAAGTCATCCACGACATTTGAAGAAGGTGATGAGAGATTTTAGCAAGAATGGAAAAGAGGATTCCATAATTGATGTGGGTCAGGATGATACACATGATGAAGTGCAGCTGAAAGAAGCATCATTGAAATGGTTTGGAAAGAGATGGTTAGATTTCTTAACCAATTAAGGCCTTGAATTTCTTTTGATAATTGATGCAAATCTTGCCTTATTGATGCATTTACTTGTTATTTGGATGCATTTCTTTTCTCCTGAAAGTATGTTGCATATTCCATGAAGCAAGATGTTGGAAAAGTAGAGTTATGTTGACTAACTTAGATGCAACGAAGATGGAAATTTGCATGCATGTTGCATTCTTGAACTTGCATGTTTACGCTAGGAAGGTGTTCGAAAGTGGAGTATGTTGAATCACTTTATTGCAACAAATTTGATCATTTCAGCTCTTTAAGTACTCGTACATACCAATGGGATTCTTGTACTTGTGATTGTACTTGTGAGAGAGTTGAGAATTGTTATACATGCATGATAGTTTGTGTGTGTGAACAATAGAATTTTTAATAGTTTCATTGTGCTTGAACATGCATGAGTGAGTGACTTGTGTTGGTTGATTGCTTTGTTAACATGTATGTTGTCAACTTGAGAATGTTGATCATTTTCACATGCATGAGTGTCATCTTGTGTGGTCGATTGATTGTTACATGTATGTTATATCAACTTGGAAGAATTGATTTTGTCTCAAAAGATGAAAGGGAGATGTGAGGAATTGTTTCATGAGAATGTGGAATTCTTGTTGTAAATCGTCTAGTTGTTGTACATGCTTTTGCTTGACTTGAAAGTCAGTTGTTTGAAGAAGCATGTTTTGTCGAATTGTGTTTATTCAATGGTTTATACACCAATATATAAGAGTACATGGTGATGTTCAAATGATGTGACACTTGTTGATTTGAAGAAGCAAAAGGAAGAGGTCGTCAAGTTATATTCTTGCATGAATGTTTTTCAAGGTTAATGAAGTTTCTTGTGACAAGATGTCGTAGGATTTTGGAAGGTCCAAGCTTGAGCAAGAGGCTCATGATTAGCCTTCATTCTCAAATCATGACATGAGAATCATGTTAATACTAGAGGATGATGGAATCAAGAAGCGAAAGTGGACAAAAATTACAAAAAAAAATGCAACCATTGTAGACCATTTGATGTGTTAACGCCAAGAAGCAAAAGAGTTGGCAAATGCATTCTTCTAGATGTGGAATTTGGAACCATGGAGTGGTTTCCAGGGAGGAGCTTGCATCGACTGCATGTGTTGTAAAGGAGGAACATGCTTCTCAGTGGGAAGGCCATCAGTTAGCTTTCCAAGCACTGAGGGATCGGTTTGGTATAGAAGGGTGTTTAATCAGCAAGCAGCTAGTAAGTGTTGGATTGGGTCAGCAATAAATGGAGAACATTGGTTGAAGTGCCAAGCCATTTGCAATGCATGACATGGCAGTGAACCCAAGTGGTTGTCATGGAGATTTTTCTAAGCAGAATCAATTGATAGAACTTGGGAAGGAGAAGAGTATTCATCTCTCATCAGATAACCGTCTTTTGTGGGTCCAAAAGCCTGTCAGTGGGAAGAAGTGATCAGAATTTGGATTAGGGGCAAAACTTTTCTCAAAAATTAAAGTTATCATAATCAATAAAAACCTAAAAAACCATGTCCATATTGGTGATGTGATCCCAACGCAACTCGTTTCACTCAAAACGGAGTTTGTATGAGAAAGATAGAGCCTGTTGTCTGTTTTGTCAAACAGGCAAATTTTGGGTACAGGCTGACTGGGATGTTGGCTAGGCATCGGTACAGCCCAGTCAACAAAAAGAATATTCCATGAAATATTCCTTGGAATATTCCCACAGGTGGGTCAATCAAAATCTGACACATGTCGACATATTATTGGTCAATAGCATATGAGGTGGACCAATGAGAGGCTGACACATGGCAAGCCCATAGGCCGCCACATGCCCTTTCAAAGGTCAAGTGAAATTGTTTTGGCAGGTTGGGGAATCGAACTCATGACCTCCCCACACAAGCTCAATAACTTACCACTATACCACACTATGTCTCTTAATAATCATAGGGCACAGTGTTTATTTAAAGTAATGAAACACGGTGGTCAGGGAAAGAGAGGGCCAGCCCTCTCCACATGTGACCATACCCCGTAACCAAGAGCCAGCGCCAGCGCTAAATGTGTATTAGTGATAATTAAACCATGCTTATCCACTAATTAACCTGCGAATTAACTTGGCAGCAATTTGGCAGGCCAGCTAAACCCGGAATTGTGCCAATTTTGGCGGGGTTAACTGGAGTTTCTCCAGATTTGGTGGAGATTTCCTAGGAAAACTGAAGAGGCCATAACTTTGGCATATTTGGACCAATTTTGGCTCAGAAAGAGTCATTACTAGATGATTTGGATGATCTAAACACAATGGAATAAGTTGTAGAGGCAGAAAGGAACTTATGTACGTGATTTTTCTACATTGAAGTTTAAGATAAAGCTTAGATCAGCCGAAGTCCGATTGCAGAGCTTGGAGAGTCATTTTTGGGGTTTTTGGGTCTTCTGAATCCAATGGAGCAGGTTGAAAATCCATAGGAGCACTGCAGGTGCATATAATCAGAGAATTAACCATTAATCCAAAGAGGGCCTAGCCATTGAAGCAGGTACAAGGAGATGTAGCCTAGGAGGGGTGAGCTCCTTTATCATCTTTGTGTTATGAGTTTGTTGTGTTTTATTTATTTGCAATTTACTTGTTGCATATGTGTTTTAAATAGCTAATTAACCTCATAAATTTCTCATAAAAGACACTCAATACTTGACACATAATTCCTCACATTTTGGTTAATTTGAGACGATCCTAAACACATATTTTTAATACTAATGAGGGAGCTGCATAGCATTAACAATTTTTCCCAACATTCAGATCAAGCAATGTCAAGGTTGTGATGCGATAAATCACAATCGCACTTCGCAATAGGGAAGGCATTGCATAAATCGACCCCCAGCGTACCTAGGTTACGATGCGATAATCGTAATTGCAGATCACAATCACACACCATAGAAGGCAAAGTCCCGCATTATGTTACCCACTGGTTCTCCACCGATTGCGATTTGCGAAAGGATCCTGGATGCGATATGACTACGGGTTACAGTTAATAGTACCATTGGGTCCTCCATATCGCAATTTCACATTGCCCCGCTGCATTCACAAACCATAAAACTTCCAGTTTTCCTTCGATTACGATTTGTCATGGAGTTGTCAGAACCGTCACCTTAACCACCAGTTTTCCGCTGATTACGATTTGCGATGGAGTTGTTAGAACCGTCGCCCTAACGGCTAGACCTAACCACCTTGTATGTGACCACACGGCCTTAACCATGAGATAAGCGAGAAAATTGGTAGGACCGCTAATTTCGGCGGAACTGCCAAAGTTAACTCCAAATGATGAATTCAACTAGCAGTTAGCTAGATTTGGAGGAGAAATTTGTGGAAACACTGGAAGAAGTCATAACCAAGGCAGTTTTCTCACAAAATGGGATGAAAATAGAGGCTAGATAATTATTTTTGAACATTCTTGACTGTTTGGAGCAGGTTTTAGAAGCATTTGAGCATTGTAAATGCATATTTTTACACTTTTTAGCATAATAGAGAGGCCCAAGCTGTTGGAAGCTGGACCAAGGAGACGTAGCCCAGGAGGGGTGAAATCCTTTATCATGTGCTTGTTGTAATGTGTTTGTGATGATGTTATGTACTTGTTTATGCTAATGTTCAGCCCTTTTTTATGTTAAATTTCTCATAAAATTAACATAAAAACTCATCATTTCACTTGCAAAATTGCATGAACCCTTAAGCACAATGAAAGCATTTTGTTTCTAATATGAGGAGGATCTTAGGACAACAATCTAATATTCTAAGTCAGATCATTTTTGGTATCAAAGCACTAGGTTTGCTTTGTGAAGGAAGGATTTAATTGTTTGCAATTTTATGTCATGCTTACAAGGTTAAAACTCAAAAGAGGTGAAGGAAAGCTGGTTGGAAGCCCTGAAGTTGGGTCAAGGGGAAGGAGAGCAAGGTTGCCACAATCTCCAACACTGGTTCAACCTTGAGTTGCAGTTGAGACTTCAAAGATCATGTCTCATGAAGAAGAACCTACAAACATGACAGAAGATGAGAAGACCTTCAGAAAGGCTTTCTTTGATATGACAGAGATTGTGAAGGTCCTCTATGAAGAGAGGAATACTAGGTGTTGGAGAGGTAAATCCCCTCTACGGATAGAGGTGATCCCTACTAGCCCAGAACGGGTCTAGCAACAATCAATCAATGCTACTATGCAAGCTCCTAGTTGCAATTAAAAAGTGGGCAATGAACACCTACCTGGATTCCAGCGCTATTGTTTGATAAGAGATGCACTCTCGCTCCTTTGCTCTGGATGGGTCCGATCCTCCATATCTCGTGAGAAGGACAGACTGCACATGCAAAGAGAAGAACAACAAAGCGGTGAAATCTAGTACAAAACAACTATACATCAGCAGAAAGGATGTAATTACACATTAACAATTCACAAGACAAATGGAATGGAACATAACAGTAAGTCAAGTTTATCATTTATTATCAGAAACAGAGAAAGGTACAACCAATTTCTGACGTTGCGTCCTTCTCAAGAGGGTCCAGCAGCAAGTCTCCTAAAGCATGTCACCTTGGAGGTAGATCTCCCAAGACAAACAACTCTCTCTCTCACACAAGGCAACAAGACTTCACAACCTTCCTTAAGCTCTCTAACAATCCACACTTAACACACCAACTGCCTATTAGGAGTAGCACTAAAACACTATGAATTCCCTTCTGTCAAAAACTATTTCTAAAAACTAGCTGCTCGTGGCAATGGTGGAGACTTATATAGGAGAAGGAGTCTCCATGAATGGTGGAAGGATAAGCTTATCTCCAAGAAAGGTGGCTCATATGACGAACAAACATGCCATAGAAGGGAGGGTGACATTCACAAGGCCAACAACCAGATCTGGAGTCATCTGGAAGACTGGCTGTTAGAAAACATTCGCCTAAACAGGATCAACGCGGGTGTATAACTAGACTGGAGTGCTGACGTCGCGTCTTAATAACGGAGGAGACTATGTCAGCGTGACTTAATACAAATAGAGGATGTGCTGTCTATGAAATTCGACCAGCGCGGAAAACCTGTGTGCTTCTGCGCTGGCAGCGCATTAGTTGCACTAGAAGCCGCATTAGTGTCTTCTGAGAGTGGCTGGATCGCCAGGTCATTTTCGTCGAGGACTGGCCATATGCCGGTATGGATTTTCGCGGTGATCCCGACATGCCACTGCCTATGGGAGAGCATTGGGATGATGGAGGTAAAACACTTGATCTCTTTTTAATTTTTTATCTTTTGTAATGTTTTTTAAATTTTTTCATGTACATGTCCTGATAAACGCTATGATGTGCAGATGTGGGACCCACGAGACCCCTTGGGCTGGCTCCGGAGGCACGGAGAGAGGGACAAGGCACTGGGGTCCTGGCCCTGGCTCCTCCAGTAGGCGACATGATGGAGACTATGGTGCACAACCTCGAGGGCTTACTGGCAGGGGTGCCAGATTACCAGGGGATCGAGGAGGTCCCCATAGCTTCTCAGATTCATACAGTGCGGGTGGAACCCAAGATGCACCGCCTTTTAAGGTGGGTAGCACGAGCAGTGGCATGCTACAGAGAGCATAACCTACCATAGTAGATGCCTAGGATTCATTTTTCACTGATGTTTTTGAGAGACATACGTCTCAGATGTACTGAGGACATCGGCTTTACTTTAGACATGTACACTTATTTTTTTGAGCGCCTTAGTGCGCCACACGATATATATACATGGTGTTTTTATTGTATCTTATGCTTCTCATGTTTTGCTGATTTACATATTACGCAAATGTCTGTCCAATACATAATTAGCCAATGCATCGGTTACTGCATTAAGTCTTCTTGGAATGTGATGATAAGTAATGTAGTCAAAATCTCTTTCCAATAACTTAACACGTAAATACAACCTTAAAATACGATGATCTCTGACGGAATATCGTCCGTTGAGCTGGTGGACTACAAGCGCGAATCTAAGTTTACAACCAATGAGCGGATTCCGAGGTTAATCGCCTCGGCTAATAATTCAATTACAGCACTATATTCAGCCACATTGTTTGTTGTACAACCCATACACACTCCTTGAATATCTACTAACTCACCATGAGGATCGTAGATCGCCCATGTCGTAGATGACAGATTGCGAGTACTGCGGGAAGCACCATCAGCGAAACCAACGTAAGGTGATCCAGACATTTGTTCAAGAAGCAAAAGACACAATAAGTGGCAATCATGCCGACACACTAAGACAAAAATTAAATAAACATGCATACACACAACACACTGTTAAAAGCACATGTATGTACAAAATGTAAAGAGCTCGCATGATACTTGATTTCAAGTCAAACCCTTTTCAGGGCTTCGCCTTATCGCACTGATACATAACCGGCCTAGATAATTTAGGCATCGCTCGGCCTGTTGTATAAAACGATCAACGGCACTGATGATCTACCCATGCCCCCCGGCTGAGCGAGGTTTATAAGCTAGAGGATCAGTGCCCCCCTTGGCGGAAGGACCAAGGGTTGCAACAGAGTGCAATGAAGGATCAGAGCGAGCCGAGACCAAAGCAAGTGAAGCAAGGCTCGGAGGTGGGAGGGAAAAGACACCCATGAGGGTAGGGTCTTTGAAAAGTCCAGCTCCCACACTCTCAAACGGAACGGAGGTATGCTCAACGAATGGTACGTTTCCCTTAGAAGAGGAAGCGAAGAAAGAAAGTTGGTCGACCGTGACAATTTTCCCCTGATGGGGGAAACGAATGACACGGAAGAGGGATGAAGCCACGGCACGCATGGCGTACGTCCAACTCCAGCCCAGAAGGAGGTTATATGTGAGATTTGCGTCCACAACCTCAACTTCTACTTCCACAGTCTTCCCTTCTAAGGTAATTGGTAGTCGTTGAAGAATACCATAAGGTCGAGATTATCTCCCATCGAATGCTTCCAAGGTCGTTGGAGACTGACTCAGTGTCAGAGGCCCGATGGCTTTCCAACATGCAATAGACATAATGCAGGTTGATGCGCCCTCATCAATGACTGTACGATCGATCGTTTTGGAATTGATGACGACTTGAATGAGGAAAGCGATCTGATGAGGCAGTCGAGGAACATGGCTCTCGAGCTCAAAGTAATCAAATCCGAGTCCGCTGGGTCGATGCCACCGATGGCCGATAGCAGGGACTTCCTCTGGGGGGGGCAGCTCTGAAGGACCTCTAAGGCGGACATAGCCGACGGAGCCTGCGATCTACGATGCTATAGTGTTGGGAAGCACGAGCATTCGGATTATAAGAAGACCTTCTGAGTACCCCTTTGGGAGGGGGTCGGATTGTCGTCTCAGTACTTGGTCTCTCGATATGGAGGGGACCAGAGCTGGACGAAGGAGCACTTGAGGGAACCTCTGGCTCCTTCCCGGTGGATGACGGATACTCCTTTGCTCGAGTTGTTATATGAACAGGAATAGTTCCAGCCATGAAGACCTGGGAACCGAAGGGAGAAGAAGAGGGGTCAGCCACCATTTGGGTTTGCTGAGAGGGAAAGGGTTCTTTCAGAACCGCAGGGACCCCAGGAGCACCTTTCAACAAATGACTAACTTCGGACCACCTAGGGCAGTCCTTAGTGTAGTGATCCTCCTCACAAATGAGACAAGGATACTTGGGTTTGCGTTTAGCTCCTTCCTCGACTGGAGGTTTTGAGGATTCCTGTTTGGGTTGCTCGAATTTATTTTTCCTTTTCCCCTTTTCTTTTTTCTTTCCTTTCGAGGCCTTGCCCGCCGTGGTGGACTGGACGGAGTTAACCTCGGAAGTGTTACCAGAATTTACAACACCCTGAGAAGTGTTTTCGTTGGATGCACTTGACTTTTTCTTCCCAGGGTTCGATGATTTTTTAGAGGCCTAGTTTACAGAGCCAATGACTCCATTGACAGATGGCTTAGGCAGAGCCTTGGATGTACCGGGCCTGGGGGCGTCTGGCAAGTACTCATACAAAGTATCAAACTGAGAATAAACTAAGTCTAGGTACAGAGCGCACGCGATCGCTTGCTCTTCAGTTACGCAGGCTCCCATAGCAATGTCCCGTGCAATCTTGGGGACAAAGGAAGTCGTGAACCAGGCGGTGAGGAGTTGATCAGGAATCCAGAACTTGATCAACCTGCGACGCCTTCTCCATTCATGAATATGATCAGAGATATGTGTAGCAATATCCTGCTTCAGAGACGTAAGGAGGTGAGTCCCTGTCTCATACCGAATGGGTAACTGAAAGTGAGTCAGGAATGCCATGGCCAACGAATTGAAATCTTGAAATGACGCACGGGTCAATTGAATATACCATTTAGCTGCCGAACCAGTGAGGGTCCTCTGAAAGAGGCGAAGCCGAATTGAATCATCGATTCATGAATTTGACGAACACCATAAGTGATACGTCATCACATGAGCTTGAGGGTCCTCCCTGGCCTTCCCATCAAATTTGGGACAGTCACTAGGTATTTTGGTTGGAACTGGTGGCCATTATGGATTGTGTAGAATGGGATCATTCGTTAGCTTCAACACATCGGGCAGTTCCAATGTCGCTAGAAATGGTAGCTGTGGATTAAAGGACATTTGTCCTGGATACGAGGTAGAACCAGAATTCCATCCAGTTCTTGGTTGCCCCCATTGTCCTTGTCCCGATGGGCCAGGTCCAAAAGGGCCTTGTCCAGAAGGATTTTGTCCGTAAGGGTTGTTTCCAGAACCGAGTTGCTGATTCTGCCCCCCAGCACCCCATTGGTTGCCATACTGGCTAGCAGGTTGTTGATAATTTTGATAAGGATTACCCTGCGGCTGTTGGTAATTTTGATACGGGGCATATTAATTTTGCCCCTGGGGTTGCTGGTATCCGTACTGAGCCTGGGAACCAGGCGGCATTTGATGACCAGGTTGGGATTGATACCCACCTGAATGCGGGGGTCGGGATTGGTACCCACCCGAATAAGGAGGTTGGGCCTGATACCCACCTGAATAAGGAGGTTGGGATTGATACCCACCTGAATAAGGAGGCTGGGATTGATACCCGCCTGAATAAGGAGGCTGGGATTTGTTGGGTTGTGTTATATTCGGTCCATGGTATTGGATGCTTCGGCATGTATAAATATGTATTGTAACATTGAAAGGAACATAATGAAAAATCAAGCTGGTAGTCTCGGTCTTGAGATCCAGTGGGAAATCTCTGTGTATATGTGTTTTATGTGTTATGCTCTCGCATTTTTAGTTTTCCTGTGATTTAGAATTCGTATGCAGGTAATTTTTGTACAGGGTTAAAACCTACA
>APFE031331219.1:0-50259 GCA_000404065.3 Pinus taeda | reverse complement strand
TCACAATATAACCCAAGCCGACCTAACAATAATAATATAAAGCCACAAAAATAATGATAGAGGGATTCTATGGGGCACAGTAATAACAATATGGGGGCAATAGGGGCACAACTATATTAATAAGGGGTACAACTACAACAGTAATGGGGTAATCACTAGAATTATAGGGACCCAACAAAATCCCATGACTGGAACTCCCAATGAAGAAGAAAAAAGTGCCTATGTGCCATAAACCAACTCAAATGGAGACACGCCTATTCATCTTTTAGTACTCACACGATCTACCCATAGTGCATGAATCAGTTTTTGTGCCAACCCCTTTTATTTTCTTGCAGCAACTTCTTAATAATTTTGACCAGACTCTTGTTGCATGACTCTACCAAGCCATTTCCCTGAGGGTAATAGGCTATGGAATGGCTTAGAATGATGTTATATTTGTGACAGAATTCAATCATCTTCTTTGACTTAAATGCAGCGGAATTTTCTGTGATAAGTTTTTTTCAATAGCCAAAACGGCACAAAATATTACCTTCCAAAAACTAGATGATCATCGTGTCCGTAGCTTGTCTAGTTGGGGCTGCCTCAATTCACTTAGTAAAATAATCAGTTGTTGTCAATATCCACTTATGTTATCCAGAAGAAATGGGATGAATTTCACCAATAAAATCGAGTCCCCATTGTTGAAATGGTGACTCAATTACTATGGGCTTCAAGGGTAGCGAGAACAATTTTTTTCTTCCTTCAAACATCTGGAATTCCTGAAAACTCGCCACCTTTTTATAAACATCAGCAAACAAACTGGGCCAATAGAAACCATCTCTTAAGATCTTTTTCGTTATGGTTTTCCAATAGAAGTGCCGGCCACAATCTCCTTTATGAAACTGCTCCATTGTTGCTTAAGCCTCAACTTCTAATAAATAATTAAGCAACATTCCATCGGAATCCTTCCAGTACAAGAACTAATCAATAATGAAGAATTTCACTGCCTTCAGTTTTATAAATCGAGCTTTAGTTTTGGGCCATTCAGGAGGTTCTTGTAAATGCTGCAAGACATATAAAATATTTGCATACCAAGGTGAAGCAACAAACTTCTCTGGCACTTGTTGGACAACATTTGAGAGATCTTCTTCTATTAGGACAGTCAGGAAATTAATTTGAAGGGACTGCAAATTTAATTTAGCCATCATCCGAGCCAAACCATGACCTTTAATAAATTTTGTTGGTTTGATCTCTATGTCATATTCAAGAATTGTAGTGATCCACTTACCCCTCCTTCCATCTGGGTCACTTTGAGTCAAGATGTTCTTTACTACAGCACTAGGCACATAAGCCACAACATGAGAATGAAAAATGTATATCTGAAAATATTTCAAGGCCTTAATAAGAGCAAATGCTTCTTTTTCCATTATGTTATATTTGAGGGCAGTATCTTTGAGCACTCAGCTAAAAAATGAAATAGGTTGTTCGACTTCCTGTTGATTTTTCTACAAAATGACAACAACAATAATGTGCTCAGATGCAAAAGAAAATACTATAAATTCACGTGTATAATCCGGACTTGCCAATGTGGAAGCACGAGACAATGTTGCTTTGACTTCATTGAAAAATTTCCTATTATCTTCACCCCATTTCACCTCGTTGTCCTGCCTCAACATGTCTGTAATGTTTCTATAAATTTCAGCCATGTTAGGGATGAACCTTCTCAAAAAATTAATTCTACCCAAAAAGGACTGAATCTCCTTTTTACTCCTAGGAATGTCCATTTTCTGAATTGTTGAAATTCTATTGGGGTCTATTTTGATGACATCTTTGAAATGATATGACCCAAAAAAATTCCTTCCTCCAATCCAAACAATGATTTCTTGGGGTTTAATGAAATTCCATGTTTCCTACACTTCCCCAAAACTGCTCTTAAGTGCTGCAAATGCTCATCATTAGACTGTGAGTAGACATTAATGTCATCAAGGTATATGATAAGAAACTTATCCCTTTCTTCTGCAAAATCTATGTCCATGGGTCACTGAAATGTTGCCCCTGCATTCATTGAACTGAACGACATCTTAGAATATTTGAAAGTACCCCAGGGAGTTGTGAAGGCAGTCTTATCCTGGTCTTCTGGGTGAACCAAAATCTAGTTGTACCCAGAAAATCCATCTTGTAATGACATTCTTCTTGCACCAACTACCTTCTCAAGAACATGGTCCATTTTTTGTAGTGGATAGTTGTCCTTGAGAGACACTCTGTTTAAGTTTTTGAAATCTCCATACAACCTAATTTCACCTATTTTCTTTATGACTGGTACCAAGTTAGACAACCAATTAGAAAAATGAAGAGGTACTATAATATCAGCATCAAACAACTTTCTTACTTCTTTTTCAATCAAGGGAAGCAACACTGGGTTCGTCCTTTGCAAC
This sequence comes from Pinus taeda, assembly GCA_000404065.3. NCBI lineage: Eukaryota > Viridiplantae > Streptophyta > Pinopsida > Pinales > Pinaceae > Pinus > Pinus taeda. Next base: position 47,845 of record APFE031331219.1, on the reverse strand, counting down.
TTCTACTTGAATGTTTTATGATCCTTTTATATTGGTATTATACAGTGTTGAATAATCTCTTTGTCATACACCTTTAAGTCTTTGTACCCCCAAGCAAAAACATCAGAGAATTCAGTGAACTATTCCAAATATTTTTTCTTTATTTCAAGGCTCAAAGTTTTGGACAAATTTATCATTTTTGGGTGTTCTTCTATACCTATATTGCATTCTTCAACTCCTTCTCCTATAGGTAATAATTTTGGCCTCTTAGCCATGTCATTCTAGTCAAACAATTCCTCCAAAGGTACAAGCCCTCTTGGAAAGACATTGTCTTTGAGCTACAATATTTTTAATTTAGTACCTTGCTTGTCTAATTCTCCCTTCAGTTGGTTAATGAAACTTTCTTTATATACATCTTCCCATTCACCATCCCTTTCCAGCTTCATTTTGGCAAACTCTTCTTTCATTAGCAAGAAATTTTCCACCTGCTTATCGTTTTCAAAAACTTGCAAATGGCCAATGTTATTCGGGACAGCGGGCCTATGTCTCACCTCTACCTTATATTTTCCTTTAAAATTGCTAGGCATATCAAAATCATAGGCCAAAGTGGCCAATGCATCTGCAACAACATTATCTGTCCTAGGAACCACTGCAAAGTTTTATTCAACAAAATTCTCCAATAATCTGAGATAACATTACGATAAGCATGCATCCTGGGATTTTTGGTTTGATATTCGCCTTTGACTTGTCTAACCACCAACTCAGAATCCCTGAAGATAACTATTCTTTTAGCTCCTGATTTCATCGAATTTTGCATGCCCAAAATAAGAGCTTCATATTCCGCTACATTGTTAGTACAGTCAAAAACTAACTTGTAGGAATATAATTTTGTCTTACCAACCTCTGAATTGATTATCCATATTTCCACACCAACGCCTTCTCTACTTGATGCCCCATCGAAATGCATGGTCCAAACCCGTTATTTTTTCTACTCTTTTTTACCCTTTTCAACCTTCAAACTTTTAGATTTCTCATAGACAATTTGACTGCTTTGTCCCTCATCTTTTTTTCTATCATGTTCCTCCATTTCATGACTATTTTCATCATAAGTTTTCTCATTATTTACTGCTTCCGAAATTTCCAGAACAACTAATTTTATGTTGTTGTCTTTTTCAGGACAACTTCCTGAAATTTCTGAATTTAGAGTGTTGTCCCTTTCCTCTTTCACATCTAAAAAAGTCTTTGTAACATTAGGACAATCTAAATTGAATAACACAAAGGAGTCCAAATTGGAATGAACAGCATAGACTGGATGATTCACAGGTTTCTCCTTACTTTTGATCATGTACTGTATGAGCGATTCCCTATATAACCTTCTCAACTGACCTCCAAAAACTGGAATTGTGAAGTAGGACATGTATGTTTTTAATGCTTCGTTTAGCTTTGTGATCTAGGATCTAGACAACAACATACCATACCTAGGAGGTATGTCTGTGACCACAATCTCCATAACCTTACACTTTGAAGGGATTTGAGTTAAGGACACAGCCAAATCTTTAATTAATCCTGGGCACTTCACCTAACTGGAATCAAATGAATACGAATGCTTGTATGGCCTTGTGATATCTAAGCATAATCTCTCCTTGATTACTTTCGGCATTAGATTGTGTGAAGCATTAGAGTCTATCATAGAATTGTGAAAAAATTGCTCGTGCACATTCAAGCTAACATAGAAAGGAGGAACATCTCCATCCTGATCTTTGCCATCAACCTTTGGTCCAAAGATTATAGTCATATGATCATCTGCTATATTAACTGTATTGGAAGATTTTTCTAATCTAAGTGCCTTTAAGACTTGAGATCTATATTTATTGTTTTTTACTAATTCACCAAGAGGAATAGAGATCTTCAATTTGGCAATTTCAGCTTCAATATTAAAGGGATTTGATACCTTTCCAACTTCTCTGTGGGCAACTTCCTTCCTTTCTGCAGCCTCTTTGGGTATGTTGTCTTTCCATTGCAGGATAGTAACTGGAGGCTCCTTCCTTTGGGTACTTGTGTTAGGAACCTCCTTATTCTGAGCATTGGTGCTAGGGAGGTCCTTTTCCTAAACATTGTTAGCAAGGACTTCTTTCCTTGTTGCATTATTGATCGATACATCCTTTCTTGCTGCATTACCTCCCATAGTTATATTCCTTAAGTTATATTATTGCTATACTTTCATTATGGCATTCTGAAATCCCTTTCTGTATTCCTCAGATTCAATCATCAATGCATCATTTTCAGATTGAGAAAATAACAGTTCTTCATCCGCTACTTCAAAATTATGAAGCAGTTCTTGCTCTACATCTTCTTTGTTCAGATAAACATCTTGTTGTCCATCACCAAAAAACAAAATTTGATCTTCCGGCAATTGCTCATCCTCCTCTTCTTGATCTTGAGCATATTTTTTCTCAAAGAGTGGTCTTATTTGCTGTTGTGACTGCTTTGGGCCCTTCTACTCCTTAGGTTTGTTTGGAAACTATGGTTGCCTTCGAAAACCTGGATTTCTAATTTGTGGACCAATTTTGGTTTCTCAAATTGTTGTCTGATCTGTCAGAGAGATTTTCTCCATCATCTTCTCCATAGTTCTGACCAATGTATCAAATTTAGCATCAGCGGAAGTAGAAGGATCTTCCTTTATGGTAACCCTTTTCTCTAAATTAATTTTGGATTTCTTTGCTAACAAATTATCCCCCACACTGACCGCATTGTTCTGCATGTCATCCATTGTTGTTGGATTTCTTTCTCTATGCTGGAAAGCCATTTCAAGGTCAAATGCATCAAGATAATGAAGTAAGGCCAGTGCAAGAGGAGGATTGATCTATGTAGGAATTGAATTAGATATTTTATTGAACCTTACAGAAAAATCATCAGCAGTCTCTCCAAGCTGTCTTTCTAGATTATTGTACTTAGCCATAATTTGCAAGGGATTCTTCTTTTCACCCCACCTTGCAAGAAATTCATCTTCCAAGTCTTGATAATTGGCAAAAGATCCAGGACAAGAACTTTTATTGAAATCACCAGAAAAACTCTAAGCAAATAATCTGATCTTAACATCATCATGGCCCACTTCCTCCAAATCTACAAAATCACTAACCTTATCAACATGTTGCTTGGTAGTAATTTCTCCTGCACCATCATATTGGAGCAGCTTTTGCCTATAATTAAGAAGCAAATCATGAAGTTGAGCAGGTAAAACCAGAGGTGCATATCTCGATGCCATAACTAGTACCTGAGTAGTTGGATGACTAATAGGTGGTGTGACAGAAACCGTAGAGGTCAGTGGTGTGAGAGAGACAGCAAATGATGGAAAAACTGAATGAATGGATGTTGACAGAAATGATGAAGGACTTAGTAAGGATGTAAAAGAATAACCAGAACTTGAGCTAGCTTGTGTAAGTGTTGTTTTTTGAGATGAAACTATCATTTTAGCAGCTCTCTGAAATTTGTCAACGAAGCCTTTAAGTATACTAAACTACTGAAGGATAATTTGACTCGACTCTATCTCTGGGAATTAAATATGAGAACTAGAAATGCATGAATCTGACGTAATGTCATAGATGTTTGAGCAAGACCTTGTTTTGAACAAAAGAATTTCGGAGGAGATTTCTCGTGAAGAAACATATTTCCTAAGAGAGTACTTACTAGTTTGACTTTCCACCACAACTCTTTCCTTTCTAAGTAATTTTTCAGGATTAGAAACAACTATAGGGGGATTTGGGTCAAGGTTATGCCTGGTAAATCTCCTAGAAGCTAGATCTTCTCAAATAAATAAGTAATCTTAACATTTAGCCTATGATTTATTTTTGAACATAACCGTGATAATTAGACTTTTGAATCCCCAACAATGACACCAATATGTTAGCACTCTGTAATTTTCTCCAAGCTAAAAGAAAAAAAATTAGACGTAACCACATATCTATTTTGGTTGATAGATTGGTCTTCTTCAACCTAAGGGGGCTCCCTCACTAAGAAAACTCAGAGATAAAACTTATGAATATGATCTTTGACAGAGACCAATTCTAAAAATGTTTGATTTTTGGTATGAGGGTAGTATAGGGTTCTAGGAAAAACTATTGATACGATCATAACCTCCCTGGTCCAACATGTTGATGTATTTCCAACCAATTTCATGTACAGAGGCTCAATTAGTATGGCTTCAGAATGAACAACAAATTACAGTATAGTGAAGATGGGTATATCAAGACATTCATAAAAAATAGAAGAATAACTAATAGTTCATTAATGCAACTTAGATAAATGACTAATAAGGAGAAAACACAAAACTATCAAAGGCATGCATATTCCATTTGCAAACTGAAATATTTGGCACAACTAGACATGAGCATATGAAGTGAATTCAAATGTAAATGCTACATACACCTTCAAACCAGTTTAAGAATATAACACAACAAAGATAACATATAAACAAAGAAGAAACAATATCTTAAACATCCATACCATAAGTATCTCTGCAATTCCACTGGAATCACTTCAACATTCAAGCATATGCATTAAAACATATCACAAGAATAAACTGCAATAGTTTTCCTAGCAATAGTGAAACTAACAACAACCCATTCATATCATATTCATCATCCTATATAGTCAATATACAAAATATAATAATGTAGTTCAGTGCATCTTCAATCCAACAAAGGATCAATTCCAAACTTTAAAAGGAGGAAAAATGTTGTTTTTCAAAGTATTTTCCTCAAAACCAAAAATAGAAAAGTGTCTTTAATCTTTAAAACTGAACCTTTTTTCTAAAAGAAACAATATTATCTTGGAATATGATCAACATGAAGTCAAAATGGTAAAAATAAAAAAGGTTGATTGTTGAGTGTGCAAAAGGCTACGTAGCAAATGTGCAACGACTAGAACTTTGTGCTTTTGAAACTGGCGCTACCACGCATACTCCATGTTGTCCCCTTGAAAACCTGACAAGTGGCTTCCCTCCATCATGTGTGTAGTAGTGTCGGCATGGACTATGTAGCACCTACGCAGCGCCTGTGTAGCAGGTCTCCAACGTTGTTTGCAGAATGCTTTCTCGTCCTGAAAAAACGTCTTTGTGCCACTAAATGTTGCTCTCAAACATTAAAATCATACTACTATAGCATCAGTAACCTTTGCACTTAATCACAAAATTTAAAACCTGAAGTAAGGCTTGATCACCTCCTCTTTCTTTTGCCTAAAGATTTGTTGTTGGAAGCCTTGGTGTTGGAGGCACGAGGAGTGAGGTCATGTTGTTCAACATGAGACGACATAGTAGGTTTAAATTTCAGTCACAGGCTTAGATTTTTGTTCAAGAACCCTTTTAGGAGAAGACATTTCAATTGATCCTTCATGCTTCTTTACCAATCCCCATGCCTCATCCAAACTTTGTTTCATGCTTCTTAACCTTGCTTCCAACACTAAATTCCTAACATATAAAAATTTTCATTGCCTCCTCACATGAATAGACCATTTAATGAAATGTTTGCTTTTGTCAAGGGCATGGGATGCCTCATGAACTCCATTATCACAATTTTTAAGAATATCTTGGACTGACTTTTTATATATTTGATTTAGCTGCCTTAACTGGTTTACCTATTCCTTGCTTTCTTCCAACTCCTCCAAGCATCTTTGATATTCTTTCCATTGATTAAAGGGAGGTTTTCTAGGAGCTTGAGCTACCTGCTTAATCTACTGTACAAATATGAATTTGGACTTAAAAACCTTAACTGATGGCCCACAAAGCTCCACTGCAATCATCTTAGCCTGCTCTGCAAATGAAACATGCTTCCCTTTTCCTTTAGCAATTGTTTCTGGAGGTTGACTTCACCTTTTCATCTACTAGTTTGGTTGTCTCCTTTAGGTCCCTATTTCCTCTTCTCATGAATGTTGTTTTCCCTTGATAATTAGAAAGTGTCTCTTTCATTCTAACCATTTTGGGACCCTCTTTTTCATATTCTATAGAACTTTGTTTGGGTTGTGCTATGTCTTCCTCTTGCTCTGGCTGCATTACTTCAGCTCCCTTCACTTCTTCTTCTTTGCCATGATCTCGCTTGTCTCCCTCTCTGCCTTCAAAACTATATACCACTACCTAAGGGGGTACCTCTTCCTCGTTCTTTTTAAGTCTTGACCTTGTCCTATGTCTCATTAAAAAATTATCCTGAACTAAATCTTCAATATTCACTTTAACCTTGGTGGGTTGTGTTGATGCCGCATGTACCTTTTCTTCCTTGTTTTTCTTCTTATCCTTCATGTCCTGTTTTTCATCCTTCATACCAAGCTTACTTATGGGTTTTTTTCTTGGCTTTACATCTTCCTTTTTCATTGATTTTATCTCCTTGACTGAGAGGATAACTTCCATCTTGAGTGTTCCCTGTATTTTATGTTCTTCCTCATCCACTTTTACTGATGAAGACCCAACTTGAGGAAATAAATCTATACTAGAAAGGAAACCTGACCAATTCAATTTATTCTTTTCAACTGCATATTTAACCAAAATCTTGATACGAGAAAAATGAAATAAACTGGAATCGTGATTGTTTTTTTGAATCTACACTTTAATTTCCATTCTCTCCAAAATTTTGAGTAAAAAATAAGGTAGATTCGTAGGCTTTCTCTCTGTGAAATTCCATAACAGCCTCAAATGGTATTGATAAACCCTACTGAATTTGCCTTCACAAGTGAAGTACCTCTAGATGACTTTCAAAAGGTCAACATACTGCTCCTGAAGGTAAACACTGGGAAAATTTGGGGCAAACTTGTCCAAAAATTCTGGTTTCACAAACTGTTTGAAAGCCAATATGTCCAACTCATCTCCCTTAAACCATTTTTCCCCTTGTTGTAGGGAGATTAGTGGCATCAGCAATAATTTTTTTAGTCACAAGAATCTCCACATTTCCTAGCTTGATTTTGCCATCTTGAAAATTGAGGGCAAATATATTGGCAAGCCTAGTATGGTGACCTATCTTCTGGACCTTATGACAAAAACAGAATACAACCTGCATTTTCAAAGGCCACCGTAATAACAGGTGAGGAGTTTATCAAGCTCAAGGTGCTAGGCTCAGTGCGCCCTAGAAATCCACCTTTCTTACTGATAATAGGGGCCATTTGCTCTTGATAGCTGGCAGGTGAAACTCGACTTTGAAAAGGAGCTACGTGTACAGGTCAAATGATACACAACTGATAATGGTGAAAACATAATTCAACTCAAGCAACTGGGCCAAAGAGTTGGTGATAGGGCAATTTCTGACGTTAAAAAGTGAGTAGGAGGACCCAGAATAACTTATAAACTTATTTCAACCTCTCAACAATCAAGATAATGAAAACAATTCTTATTTATGAAAAATGACTAAGAACTTGGAAATGAAACTATATTGTTGGACAAAACAGGGCGTGCGCAACGTTTTCTCCTTTAGAAGAAAATGCACAAAGTTTGGTTGAATTTGATCAGGATACATAATAGTAAAAACTCAGGAAAGGCCACCAACATCCTACCCCTCCCATATCTGAGAATGAAACTCTGCGTAGATGAATACCATGTTCAACAACTTTATGACCTTGGCACCCTCTGTGTAGCAACATCGCAACACTCTTAACCTTTGTGTAGCAGGAGCGTAGTACATTCCTATGCGAACCAACTTCAAAACACGGTCTATTCCCAAATTCCCTGCAGGAAGAACACATTCATTCACCTATGATCAAAGGAAATGAAAAATGGTAGCCTTCTGCAATGATTTGAATGAAATTCAAAAACTTTTCTTATGTAATCGAGCTTGATGTTAAATCAACGTTGCTCTTGAAAATCACTTGAAAAGAAATTATTTTGGAGTTTGGGATCATGAAAAAATCTATGGAAATGATGGAATTGTGATGGATAACTCACATGAAATGGATAGGGACAAAGGTCAATCATCACACACAATGGTGTTTAGGCAAGGGAAAATTTAGGCCTAGGGATTTATACTTAAGATAAAATGGGGGTGGGGAGGTCTAGGCCTGAAATAAGGAATAGGGATGATATGGAAGTTTAGGAATAGGGGAATTTTGAGATAAGAAGGGAATAAGGGGATGGTAAGAAGGCAAAAACAATGATTTCTAAAGAGGGAACAAATTGGAACATTAATCATTGTACTAATTTGACATCATTCTTTTAACTATTAACACCCTATCAACATTCAATATCCTGACTCAATAGTTTATTACAACAACTTTCAATGCTTAGATACCCCTTCCCATCACTGACTTTAATGACCAAGGTGATGACCAAACTCATTATGACTTTGCGGATAATGGCAGGTCAAATTTATGATAGTGAAAACATTTATAAATTTGACCCCCTCCAAGACAACAAAATGATAGTTCGAAGGCCTTCGACTAATAAATTAACATACTCTAACACTAGGAAGGGACATGACTACCTGTTTGTGGTATTTGAAAGGTTCAACAAGATGTGTGTTTGGATTCCCTATAAAAAGACCATTAGCAGGCAAGAAACAGTTAAATTATTTTTTGGATAGGTCTAGATACACTTTGGGATACCGAGGAGCATCATTTCATATAGGGACACAAGATTTCTTAGTGAATTTTGGGCTACATTACGAGAGAAGATGGACACAAAGTTAAATAGGTCTACAATATTCCATCCACATACAAATGGGGAGATAGAAGTAGCCAAAAAGACTTTGGTGCAACTTTTAAGGGGTTACAATTAGAAGCATCTTAAGACTTGGGATGAAAATTTGGTATATATATAACTCTCTCATAGTAGAGTAGTCCACACTTTTACTAGTAGGTCCCCATTTGAAACTTGTTTTGGATATTTTCCACCTTTACCTTTGGATGTTGCATATGGGCAACAAGGAGGAGAGACAAGGGATCTTACAAGAGATGCCTTGAGGGCAGAAAAAATTGTGGAGAAGATCATGAAAATCCATATACATGTACAAGAGACACGACATAAGTCATAGGAAAAATGTAAGTGAGGCATGATGAACACAAAATAGAGAAGTCGTTCAAGGTGGGAGATAGAGTATGGTTACAACTTAACAAGGAGAGGCTATAATACTCTGGTAAGAAGCAATGCTCTATGGTATGGTCCCTTAGAGATATAAAAAAGGTGGGAGATAACGTTATAGACTCAATCTACCCCCATACATGTGCATTTACTTAGTTGTGAATGTAGATAATTTGAAACTCTATTAGCCTTTCATGCTAGATCAGGAATAGGAGTAAGTCCTACCTTTTGTAGAGTGTAATACCCTCCTCCCACATCTACCCAAGAAACCAGCCAGCCAAAGTAAACATGCAACAAGAGGCCACTATGATATGATTCGGCCTCCTAAGTCACGTTAAGGAAGTGGAATCGACAGAAACACACCGTATAGACATTAATCATCAGCTACAGGACCCTCAGGAACCAATCCAATACTTTAGACAACTTGCTTTGGGTTCCCACTAATATTTTATACAACTTAAGCCTCAGTCGCTCCAATTTTATAGGCATGAGGGTGACCAAAAACCCAAATTCACTCTCACAGGATTGCCTACCAACAACCATAGACCAAACTGTCAGTGTTATGCTAGTGAGTCGTGACTCTGGGATTTGAGCCACTTTTTCAGGCCCAAAGCTTAGGTCACTGCCCATAATTGAATGATCTCTTCAAATCAATAAAATAACATGGAAATAACAATACTAAAGCAAATACTTGTTCAAGACCTTGACTGGACCCCTACTAGCCATGACAGACATTTTGTCAGACACATAGTAAATATACAACCTATAGGTGTAAGTAATAGATCTAAGCATAGGGGTCTCATACTTATCTGAGATTCACCATGAAGCATCGTTTCCTTATCAATTTAACTTCCATTCCATCCATTAGGTCATAGATACATTGTTCATTCAACTACAAGTAAAAACATAATGGAATCCACACATGGTTGTTGTTATAAAACATGTAAATAACCAACATAATAGGGACAAATTATTCATGAAATCACATCCATAGAAACCACATATAATCCATCATAATACTTATAGAAATACAAGGATAAATAACCTTTCATTAATGATGCAAAATCCAAATCCGGGATGGGACTTCCATGTTCCACCCAACCGTAGAATGGTTGAGCCAAATCTCTCTTCAGACATTCACACCCGTGCCATATTCTAAGCATGAATGTGTGAGCTCATAGAAAACATCAATCAAAACTCACCCAGGGCTTCCAGAGGCCATTCACCTCAACCCATCAAACAATGATTCCACCTCAAGGTCAGACATCACAAAACCATGATCAAACTGGTCTCCATCCAAGCCTTTCAGGGCTTCCAGAGCATTTGTCTAACCAAGACTTCGAGGACTAGTAACTCAACCCACAACTTATTTAGGGATTCCAGAGTGTTTGTCCAACCAGGGCTTCCAAGACTAGTAACTCAACCCACCTAGGGCTTCTAGAGCATTTTTCCAACCAACGCTTCCAGGACTAGTAACTCAACCCAAGCTATGGAAACATTAGAACCAACCAAAAACAAACAATGAAAGTAACCCATAATCACCATGGTTGTTGGGCTGCCAAATTTACATTCACTTTCACTCTATTTTTCACCTTTATCCTCATTTTTTCACCTCATTCCATCACATTATCATTACATAACCCTACATTATCATTACTACATGAGTTCACATTTACATTTTCCAAAGTTATTAATTTCATGTATTTAGAGTGGATTTATGATTAAAAGTTAGAAAAATAACATGTATTTGCTTATACCTAAAAATGGCTTGAGTTTGATGACATGTGTAGATTAGTTGGAAGCTTCCAAGGCACCCCTATGTGGCCTCCCAAGATCAAATTCGAATTTCAACTCAAGAAGTGGACCATATTGCAAGGAGAAAGATCATGGAGATCTTGATGTATCATGGAATTTGTATCTAGTATTTAGGGATAAGTTGAGACAAGTATGATTCTAGTAGATATTTAAGGGATCTACATTTATTGATTAGATATCCGTAATTCATGTATAAATAAGAGGAACATCCTTCAAAGGCAAAAGAACAATTATCAGTTATTCATTAGCATCATATTTATTGTTCATTCAGCATGAATAATATCATTTTCTCCAAAATTATGAGTTATGAGTGTTTTTTGATTCTTAAGGTGTGATAGTTGTTCATGTATGCTCATTGAGGAATGAAAGGATTCCATACCAAGCTAAGTACACTTTGTTGTAGAGTAATGTTCATAGTTGTGAATATACTAGTTTTAATTCTGAATGTTCATCTTACTTCTTTGTTCTAAATACTTGTAGATAATTTTAGTATGAATTCAAATTATGGCCATGTTTTGTTGTGTAAATATTTATATCCTTTCAGTAATTAGTTTGGATGTTGAAGGAAAACCACGACTCTTAGAAAAGAGTCTCTTCTCTGTGAACTAGGACTGAACGGAATCAAGATTCACTTTCTTATATGCTTTCCTAGACTAAATTTATATGTTTTCATAGTTACATTTCATCATGCTTTCTTAGATGTTTGGAAATGATATTATAGAAGGAATATAGAAGGACAACCATGACTCTTGAACAAGAGCCTCTTCTCCGTCTTCTAAAATAGAGTAATCTCATTGACCAATCATTTATATGCTTTCATTAAATAGATCTAAATATTTTCTTTTCAAAATAGTTTAGATTTGTAATATGTATTTCCATTCTAAACAAACTTACTTCCTACAACAGTTTCATCTGAGGTCCCATATATTTTGGTTTGCTTCTAAGTTTACGAAACCCCCAAGTTGACAAATTAAATGACAGGGATTTAGCATACAATTAAATCGCCCTACATTTTTGGCGTCGTTGAAGAGGAATGCAAACTTAGATGTAAGCTAGTTAGGAGGATTGTTTAGGAAAAAAATTTCATTTAGGGTCATTTTCATTTAAGGTTAACGTCATTTAAGCATTTTCATTTAAGTTTATTTTGCATTTGCATATAGCAAACATCCACAAATCAAAAACCCCCATTCGCTAAAAAAATAAAAACACAATAAAAATCGATATGTATATCTGTAAGAACGATGAATATAAGTTTGGAACAACTCACTCAAATCCTAGCAAGAGTCAGGATCTCCTCTTCTTGTGAAGAAGAGATCTTGATATCAGCCAAAAGCTTAACTACTCCTCTAGAAGAAAACAACGAATCAACATTCAAAGAATCATGTACATCTGATGAGGAACAATTATTCGAACAGGAGATTGAGGAAGACAAAGAGAAGTTGCAACATGATCTCAATCAGAGTGGAAATCACACCTATGAAAGCCTTATCGAAAGGTGGTTTGAATGGTTTCAAGCAAATATCAGGTTAGATCAAATTCATTTTTGTTTTTATTTCATTAAATCACAGTCACAAAAACTAGATTCGATCATCCTTGTATATTTTCATTTTAAAATTGCAAAATTGAAAATGAATATATTTTTACTACTATTGCGCGAATGGTTACATTGGAATTTAATTACACGTAATGGTTTGTAATTTTCAATTAGCATAGAGTAGGTAGGATGATATTTTCAATCTTGAATAAGTATGCTCTCCTCCTGCGTCTTCATACAATCTCAAGGATTAGAAAGTAGGATGTCTATAAACGTTTTCAGGGTTTGCAATATTCTTGTCTCCATTTTCTAACAAATTTTCATCCTTAAATCAATAAAAAATTCTAGATTGTTTTAGGGTTAGAATCAAATTAAAATTCTTTTTAAAAGATTTTGATTTTAAAACAGCATAAAAATTTAAAAAATTAGAATAAAATTCAAATTCTTTTTAAAATATTTTGATTTTAATACCACATAAAAAAATATAAAAATAAAAAATTCAAATTATTTTTAAAGATTTTAATTTTAATACCACAAAAAAAAAGAGAAAAAATAAAATTAAAAGAAAAGATTTAAAATATATACGTGTGTGTGTGGGGGAATAAATTTATTTTTTACGTTTTTTGTTGCAACATAAAAATTTAAAAAAAAAAAAAATAGGAATAAAATTTATTTTTTAAAATTTTAGTTAAAAAAAAACGATAAAAATAAATCAATTTTTTTAAAATTAGTTTTAAAAAAAACCATACAAAACAAATAATTTTTTTTAAATTTTAATAAAAAACAAAATAAATAAATAAATAATAATAATAATAACACATTTGCTTAATATCCCTCCTACCTGCAAGAATTGGAGAGGCGAATCGAAGGCGACACTGATTGGGATCTCTAGTGATCCCTCCTACCTGCAAGAATTGGAGAGGCGAATCGAAGGCGACACTGATTGGGATCTCTAGTGTGAGCAAGTCCAATCTGCTATCGAGGTTTACAAGGAACGAGTTCGGCTTGGATTCCAAATCCACCATTGAAATGAATTTCACGATTCAGAGGGGAGAGAAAATGGAAAACCGTGGGTGTAGTAAATCTTTCAAACCGTAGAATAATGGAGAAATAGGTTGTTGAAATCGGTAAAACCTTTCTTTACGCCAGCATTAGAGCATCAAGCATCGAGAGGGAGGTAAGGGTCATTGGTTCAGTGGCAAGCCATGTCTTGCTCTAAAAAATCAGTCACTTCTCCCTTTTTAGGTCAAAACCCACACGACGACGATGATCTTAGCTAGAAAACTATCATATTGCAATCTGGTTATTGCAAATTCTTTTGTGGCAGTTTCAACTGCCCGCAATTTTTCACACATCCGCTAAACTTAATCAAAGAAAAATCCTCGAAATTCATCAAAAGTCGACCTCTCGAATTTCCTGTGATCGCTCTCTCCAGGATCTCAATTGCTCCAGTCCATCATTCATTCAAAGATCTAAGATCAATTGAGTGATATAATTAGAAAGAACAATTGGCCACATGATGAATCATATAGGTTGTTTTTTGATGTGATTTACGTGGAAGCTTTTTTCTATAAATATAATATATAATGGATTACAGAAGCCTCAATTCTACAACCAATTAGCCAATTAAAAAAATCAAATATATTTTCCCAAAATATAAAAGAGATCGCGCCAATTCTTTATTCAACTGCCCTTTGCTTCTAAAATCGGGCCCAGCCTTCGTCGGAGGTCTGTGCGACGGTGGAAAACTGTGGTTCATAATCCTTGCATTGTTCACCACGATGTGGAGGGGCCTGAATGTTGCTTGGCTACGTCGAACAACTGGAGAACTAGGGATTTATCAGAAGTGTCAACAATAAACATGGTATGATGAGAAATGAAACGAAAGGTATTACATGCATGGTGCCCATTTGGGGCGAGCCCACTTGATCGAATAGGTATGCAGTCTGGATAGTATGCTGAGTATACACAATTTGTCGGCTTCTAATGCGTCTATTGAGAGCTGCATTAGAGGGCTAACTATACGCATATTTTGAACTCACTATTTAACAATTGGTAATTTTAGATGAGAACTGCAGGGGAACGTTTGTGTGCAGCAAAGAAGCCGCCAAAAAGGGTGGTTCTTGGTGGCGACAGCTGCATCATCAACATAACCATGAAGGCAGGGTTTAATTAATAGTAATCAATTTTGATGGATAGTGTTGCACTTTGTTAAGATGAGCCCAAAGATTTGATTTTATTATTATTTTTTTTAGTTTTTTAATAACAATACAAAATAAACTTTAGTTTTTCTTTCATAAAAAAACAAATTAATTAATTAATTAATAAAATATATAATAAAAAATAAACAAATAAAAGATCAAAACAATAAAAACCCAAACAAAACAATTAAAAAACAAATAAATAAAATTTTAAAAAATTGCAAATGGACCTTTCATAACAATTGAAAACATTTTATGTTAACTTGCTTTCTTGGAGTTACTTCAAAGGAACTTTCGCACAAAGGTAACAAGTATAAATTAAAACTTTGCATGCCCATCTCTGCGCGCGCGTTTTGCAGCTGAACCCTGAGGCCCGCACGCAGCGCGTCCTGCAAGCTGCGATCTTGCCCGCTCTCGGCCTTTCTGAACCCTCGGTCTTTTGCATGCAATGGTTGGGCCGCTTCATGGACCGATCTGCCGGTTTTTGACCCTCCCGCTCCTGGGGGATTGAATCTATGGAGGGGTTGGGCTCTCCTCAGGTGGTTCCCTCGCCTCCCCCGCCAAGATCGCCTGCTGAGGCCTTCTCCCAGCTCTTGGCTGGTCTCCCAAAGAAGAAAACAGCAGAAGCAACGAAGTTTGTTAAAAAACTAGATGATATTCCGGTGATCTCTCTTCCTCCAGAAACCCCGATTCAAGTTGTTCTGTCATTAGCTGAACGAGCTCTCATCGGCCAGTTCACAGGACTATGGCTGTCTCCAAAATCCACCGAGAGCTGGGTCAACAGAAACTGGGCGCCGCTAATCAAAGGAAATGTCACCTCATATTTTCTGGGGAGAGGATTCTTCCTCTTCGAATTCACATCAAAGGAAGACAATGACCTGATCTTCCAAAATAGCCCCTACTTCATGGGCCCTCAGGGTTTGTATCTGAACAACTGGACCCCCGACTTTGATCCGACAGTTGATGTACCCAAAGCAGTCCCGGTATGGGTCAGACTTCCAAATCTTCCAATGCACTGTTGGAATTGGGACTCTCTGAGACATATTGGAAATGCCCTGGGGAAATTCATAGACCGAGCAAATAACAAATATCAATACGACTGTGCCAGGATCTGCGTAGAGGTTGATCTAGAGGTGGGATTACCAGAGGCCATCATAATAAAGGTCGGAAGTTGGACGCATCTACAGAAACTGGATTATGAACAGCTGCCCTTCAAATGGCGGAAATGTCATGTTTATGGTCATTTCGCCAAAGATTGCCCGACCAACAATGAGCCTGCGCAAGGGAAGGAGGACGTATGGAACCAAGTCAAGAGATCCAAATCTCACCCTAAGAACTAGAAACTGGGAGGCCCTACTGGCAAAGGGCCTCACTAGACTACTGCTCACCAGATCCCGACCAAGACTGCGCCAGAAAACAAGTTTGACCCTCTGAGCTCGCAAACAGAGGGCACTCAGGAGATCGAGCTACAAAAGGAGACAAAAATGACTCAGCTCCTTCAAGAAAAGGTACCCCCTCAGCCTCCCCCAAAGGAGTCAATCCCAAAGATAAGATTTTAGAAGAGGAGGAAGAAGAACAGGAATCTGAAGAATCAGAAGAGGAAGGGGAAATAGGAGAGTCCCAAACCTCAGTAAGAAGATCTACAAGAGGTCGGAAAACAGACAGAGAAAAAAGGGAGCAGGAGACCTACAAAGAAAAACTTCAGGGCAGCCAACCAACCTTGGAAAAACTGCTAGCTCCAAAGTCAAAGATGCTGAAAATCCAGATCCAAGGCGCCAAGGGAGCCCACCAGAAACACAAATAATGAAGATCATCTCCTGGAACTGTAGAGGTATGGGGAGTAAAGCTAAGGAAGAAGCCATTAGAAACTTAATCAGAACAGAGACCCCAGACATACTTCTCGTGCGGGAGACAAAGCTGGAAGACATAGTCTTCCTCCAAACAAGCAAGAAACTCTAGTACAAAAGTGAAGCAAGAGCAATCTCTGCCCGGGGAGCCTCGAGAGGAATCGGCACTTTATGGAACATGAGCAAATTTGCAATCCTATTTGAGGCTAGAAATACCCATTGGTTGCTGCTGAAAATGCAGAACCTAGACACCAAGGAAATTTTTGTCTTTTTAATGTTTACTCTCCAGTCAATGTTGGGGAAAAAAAGAACTGTTGGGACTCCATAAGACAACAAGCAGATTTGACAAACATGTAGAATATCATTATAGCCGAGGACCTCAATCTCATTCTCCATTCATCCGAAAAAAGGGGAGGCAGCATAGTACGTGATCCAGCAAGGGAATGGGTGGAGGACATTTTGCAGGACTAGGACATGCTGGATATCAAATCCTCTTCCGGTAAGTACTCTTGGTCTAACAAAAGATTAGGCACTGGCCATATTGTTGCCAGGCTAGATAGATTCTTTATTCAAAGCTCCTTCTTACTGCTAGGCCTAGAACCAAGAATGCATATTCTTCCTAATAGCATTTTGGACCATAAGCCCATTAAACTAGAGCTTCTTGCTCATCTTGATTTGGGCCCTATCCCATTTCGTTTTAGCCCGCTCTGGATTAAGGAGCCAAACTTCATACAAGTTGTCAAGGATTATTGGAATCAGTCGGTCAAAGGCTCGCCTTTCTATATATGGGAAGAAAAGCTCAGAAGGGTAAAAGGAGCTCTCAAAAGATGGGCAAAAACTCTATCTAATCCAGCTATAGATAGAAAATCCTTGAAAGCCTCGCTTGACTCCTACCAAAAGAGCATGGAGAAGGACATAATTACTAAGTAGGTGCTAGATCAGGAATCTCATCTACAGCAGTGCTACCACAAGGCTTGCTTAGCTGAAGAAGAATGTTGGAGATTAAAATCCCGCAATCTCTGGCTCAAAGCAAGGGATAGGAACACTACCTACTTTCACAAACAAGCCCAGGAAAGGAAATGTTTTAACACTATATCGGAGATTAAAGAGGATAATGACATTCATAAGAATTTTGAGTATATAAAGAAAGCAACCTTTTTACACTTTCAAAGCTTGTATAGTGAGGACAAGGATCTGAATCAATATTCATATCTGCTAGATGTTATACCCTCTGTAATATCTCAGCGAACAAAGGAAACTCTTGAGGCCAAAATCACTAAAGAGGAAGTGGAAAAAGCCCTCTTTGATATGAACCCAGATAAGGCCCCTGGGCCGGATGGCTTCTCGGCCAGATTTCTCCAAGATTGCTGGCCGATTATAGAAAAGGATTTGCTCAAAATGGTGCAAAAATCTCAGAATACTCAGAAAATAGGAGGCAGCACAAACTCTTCCTTCTTAGCCCTTATCCCCAAGGAGAAAGGCGCCAACATCTTCAGCAGATTTCGTCTGATCTCCCTATGTAACACTGGATACAAATTAATCACCAAAATAATCACAAACAGATTGAAGCCCATCCTTCCCAAAATAATCCCTGAGAACCAAGGAGGCTTCATCCAAGGAAGGCAAATCGTGGACAAAATCATTCTCATCCAAGAGGCAATTCACTCAAGTCTTCTCTGAAAAGAGCAAGGTATGGCAATTAAACTTGATTTAGCCAATGCATTTGATCGAGTAAATCATATTTCTTTTAAATGTTATGAGCAAATTTGGGTTTGGATAAAATTTCATTAAATGGATCCGGGCATGCATCTCGGAGCCATGGATCGCCCCTCTAGTGAATGGAAGAGCCACTGACTTTTTTAAAGCTTCGAGAGGACTTAGACAGGGGTGTCCTCTATCCCCTCTGCTATTTGTCATCCAAGCTTCTGTCCTCAGCTTCCTGTTAAACAAAAAGTTGCAAGATCAAGGCATCAATGGATTGTACATTGCAAGAGGGGTAAATAACATAAATCATGCCGTGTTTGCGGACAAAAAATTGTTATTGGGACCTGCTACACTCTCCTCTGCATCAAAATTCAAAGTGGTTTTGGATGACTTCAGTAAGGCCATAGGCAATGCTGTAAATAAGAGAAAATGCCACATATACAGCTGGAACATTACCCCAAGGGTGTTATATGATATTTCTAGATGCTTGGGCTTCGCAGCCTCTTCCTCCTGGTCTTCTTTTAAATACTTGGGATTACCTGTACACCATAAGAAACCTACAAGCAAAGACTGGCTCTCACATTTGGAAAAATTCAAGTCAAAAATTCAAGCCTGGGGCTACTCTTGGCTAAATACTGCTGGAAAATCAGTTTTAATTAAATCAGTGCTTCTCAGTCTCCCTTTATTCCAATTCAGTGGACTCCTTGCTCCGGCAAACATCATCAAAAAAATGGAAGAATATATTCGGAGGTTCTTCTATAAGGGAGGAAAACAAAACGAAAAAAAAATGGCAGCAAAGATCATATGGAAAATTGTTGCACCCAATCCAGGCTGGGCTCAAGTCGCTCTCTGGAAAAAATATTTCAGGGGATCCCGCACCAGATGTTTGGATAATGTCATCCAAAGGCCTAACTCGACATTCCTGAAGCTGCATGCTAAAGCTACCCATATAATAACAGCGCACTCCTACTGGATTCCAGGTAATGGTAAAAAGGTCAGCATTTGGATTGATAGAATCATGAATAAAGACCCAGTTGAAAGCAGAGCCTCCATCAACACGTTGCGTAGCTGGATCGACAGAGAGGGTCTGTGCACGTTGTGGGATATCTCACTTTGGAACAATGATACCTTGGTAGGTTGGAAACGTATCGATGTGTCGGAGCATCTGTCAATTGAATGGGCCACATTACTGGATTGTCTGCACGGAATGATGCCCACACATAGGAGGAAAAGAGACCAGAAAGGATGGGGAACGAGCATCAGAGGCTACACAGTCTCCCTAGGGTATATCAAACTGAATGAGCGACCATATGTTCCCCCCAATCTAGCTCCATGGCGAGGTGTATGGCGCATTCCTTCACTGCCCAAAATTGACTTCTTTGCCTGGCAGCTCTGTCACACCAAAATATTAACCTTTGACATTCTACAGAAGAAAGGTTTCTACGGTCCCTCCATCTGCTCATTGTGCAGTGAGAACGCAGAGTCAGCAGTTCACTTATTTCTTGAGTGCAACTTCTCCAAGCAGGTATGGACTTCACTTATTCAAAATCCGGACCCAAATTTCAAGCTCCCTGGCACCATGGCGGATCTCTTTTCAAACTAGGCAACCAGTTACCCTGGCCCAGCTCCTAAAAATCATACCATCAAAACAGCGTGGGCGGTCCTCCCAAAGATCATAAGCTGACAGATATGGCTTGAACGCAATAGAAGAATCTTCAGGAATACAAAGCAGAACCACAAGATTTTAGAAAACAAAATCAAATGCCAAATCAAGGAGTGCTTGGCTGATATAAAAGATGACTTCAACCTTAGTCAACAGGACATCATTTGGGGATCGATTCTAGGCCTTCAATTCCAACCAGCAGTCAGAAACACCCCTATCATTAAAGACTGGCAGATAAGGAAGTCTGAAAGTGATTTTCAAGACTGGATCAAAACGCAAGCAAGACACTCCCTCTTTTTTGACGGGGCAGCAAAGGGTAACCCGGGCAAAGCTGGAGCATGAGGTGTTGTTTTAAATCCAATAGGAGAAAAATTCCATTCCTATGCCTGGGGTCTCAGATATTCTTCCAGCATTCAAGCGGAGGCCTTAGCCCTCCTTCAAGGTCTCAAGAGCCTCAAAGAATTAAACATAAAAGAATCCAATATTATTGGAGATTCCCAGATCATCATAAATGCAATGGCTACCAAATCCCCAGCTCTAGATCTTAATCTAGCAAGACTGATAACCAGAATCAAAGGCTTGGAAAGCTATTTTCAGGATTTGAGATATTATCATGTGCTGAGAACCCATAATAAAGAGGCGGACATAGAAGCCAACAAAGTTGTCCTCCTCTCTGCCGGAACCAAGATGAAAGACAGAAAAGAAACATGGGATCCCATTCCATAATCTGATCGCTGCCATGTTCTACTGTTGGATACTAAATAAATTTGTCTGCATCTTCAAGTGGGGGAAAAATTCTGAAATTGATTCCATGGACTCTTTAGCAAGAAATAATTTTGCAAGCTCCAGCTGCATACTCAGTCACTGCAGTGAGCGGAAATAGGGCAAAGAGATTTCCAATGTGATAAGATTTTCGGCATTCAGGCCAAGTTGAATACAAACAATTCATAATCGTTTCTGTTAACAAAAAAAAAAAAAAAAACAAGTATAAATTTTTCATTTTATTTTATTTCGTTGCTAGCATTCATACTCATTCACAGTTTTCATGCAGGATTTGTACCGAGCTTTTACAGGTGCGCAGACAATCCAACTTCATGCAGATGTGATCTCCATAAATCCCATTCATCATTGAAAGCTTGGAGAAGAAAATTCTTCATTACATATGTCATGACATTTTCCACTACACAGAAACCTCTTGTGTCATGATATGTTTACCCACACTTCTCCTTCAAAGCCCCATCGGTCATCTGTTTTGGAGTCCACTGATTTATTGCCTTATCCATCATGACTTCATATATGGCCACTTTTTTGAGTCGCATACATTTTTGCCTTCTTTTCAGTTCATCTTTTTGCCTCACGAATAGACCATCCATCTCTCTACATTGCCTAATTTTCCTTGCCATAAAAACTGTTTGACCGTGACATATTTTATCTATAGTCCTACCAATAATTTTGTGTGAAGTTGCGTTGACTGATGCGAGATTCCTTAAGGACCACCTTTCAACAAGTCTTAACCCATCGACCTCAGCACCTTATCCGAGATAAAGACTAGAGTCATTATTAGTACCATGAGGCTTGTATGCATTAATGACAAGTTCTTTCGCTGACAATCATGGGAATACATCAATATCCCTTTATCGTTGGATCTTGCAAGTGGCTCGACATCAGCTCATTTACTCACACTTCACAAGATGTACTTAGGTACCTTGGCACTCATTGACATTAATGGTGAGTTTTCCTCGCATCAATGGTCGGTAATCCAATGACTTCTTTCCGTGTTTGACATCGACACATTTATTCACATGGAAATAATTATGCAACGATATGATACAACATGAAGACTATATGATTCAGTAGCAGATTCAACATTATTTTGTACTTTGGAACATATTTAGTGGTAGTAATAAAGGATCCACATTCATGACTTCATCCATCATGTATGCAACCAAGACACAGATCACATTCTTGCATTCTTTATTCCATGATTCAACAACAGAAGCTACTTTTTTCTACATATACACAGTTTGTCCACTTAGGTAAGTAAAGGTATGTTCTTTTCTAGCTTTTTATCATATAATTCCTTTAGCACTGAAATTATAATTTTTGGAAAATTCTTCACCACATTCCCTTTATCATTTCATAAAACAAAAACTGAAAATACCTTTAGTTGGGGGAATATATATCGCATTCATATTCCATTATCACCTTTCATATGCACATGGCATCCTAACCAACATACTTTTCCAAACAACTACTATTGCATTATGATTCAAATGTTACATGTTTTGCAAATAAAGATCAAAGAATGAATGGTTGATTAAATGTTTTCAAAGTCTTTCGATGGAACACAAATACAACAAAAGTATTGCTACACAAGAATGAATACTAATCAAATTTTGGTTGTCACACAAGAACCAACCAAAATAATATGTTGCAATCGAATGTTTTTCAAAAAGAACAAAGTTGTGAAAAAAATTATTCAAAGTTTAAAAAAAAAAATTGATATCAGCCAAAGTTCATATAAAAGCAAGACAATTCAAAAAGATTAAATCATGATTAAGTGAATAAATGCAATAGATTGCATGAGGACATGCAATAACTTAAGTTGGGGGGTATGTTGGGCCGCCAAATCTATATTCACTTTCACTCTATTTTTCACCTTTATCCTCATTTTGTCACCTCATTCCATCACATTATCATTACTACATGAGTTCACATTTACATTTTCCAAAGTTATTAATTTCATGTATTTAGAGTGAGTTTATGATTAAAAGTTAGAAAAATTATACCTGAAAATGGCCTGAGTTTGATGACATGTGTAGATTATTTGGAAGTTTCCAAGGCACCTTTATGTGGCCTCCTAAGATCAAATTCGAATTTCAACTCAAGGGGTGGACCATATTCCAAGGAGAAAGATCATGGAGATCTTGAAGTGTCATGGGATTTGTATCTAGTATTTAGGGATAAGTTGAGACAAGTATGGATCTAGTAGATATTTAAGGGATCTAAATTTATTGAGTAGATATCCCTAATTCATGTATAAATAAGACGAAAATCCTTCAAAGGAAGAAGAATAGTTATCATTTATTCATTAGCATCATATTTATGATTGTTCATTCAGCATGAATAATATCATTTTCTCCAAAATTATGAATTATGAGCGTTGTTTGATTCTTAAGGTGTGATAGTTGTTCATGTGTGCTCATTGAGGAACGAAAGGAGCCCCATACCAAGATAAGTACACTTTGTTGTAGAGTAATGTTCATAGTTGTGAATATAATAGTTTTAATTATAGATGTTCATCTTATTTCTTTGTTCTAAATACTTGTAGATAATTTCAGTATGAATTCATGTTATGGCCATGTTTTTTTATGCAAATATTGATCTCCTTTCAATAGTTAGTTTGGATGTGGAAGGACAACCAGGACACTTAGAAAAAAGCCTCTTTCCGTGAACTAGGACTGGACGGAATCAAGATTCACTTTCTTATATGTTTTCCTAGACTAAATTTATATGTTTTCATAGTTACATTTCATCATGCTTTCTTTGATGTTTGGAAATGTTATTATAGAAGCGATGTGGAAGGAAAATGAGGACTCTTGAATAAGAGCCTCTTCTTCGTCTTCTGAAATAGACCAATCTCATTGACCAATCATTTATATGCTTTCATAAAATAGATCTAAATATTTTCTTTTCAAAATAGTTTAGATTTGTAATATGCATTTCCATTTTAAACAAACTTCCTACAACAGTTTCATCTGAGGTCCCATATATTTTGGTTTGCTTCTAAGTTTACAAAACCCCCTAGTTGAAAAATTAAATGATATGGATTTAGCATACAATTAAATCGCCCTACAATGGCTATCCAGGAAATGGCAAGGCTATGCAATCCACTGCCAATCCCAGCCATCCTCCATGCCAGTGATAGATCACAACCAAAATCCACATGCATATGCCATGCATGCCAAAACTAGTGAAGAAATCATACATGCAACTCAGTACCTGCAAGAAAATTTGATGTAGTTGATGATCCCTATTCCTTCTTACGCTTTCCTTCTCTTTCGTTGCCTTCTTGCTCCAAAAATCCAAGTATGCCACACCCTCCAAGAGTGCTCCAACAAAAATCTAAGTCTCCAAGGGTATGAGAGAGAGAGAGAGAGAGAGAGAGAATAGAAGAGAGCTCCACCAAAACCTATCAAAAACTTACACTCACTAAAACTAATCCTCAAAAGCCCTTTTATGAATGAGGCCTTTATTTTCTTCATTTTCCATTATTTCCCTTCATTTTCCTCCTCACATGAGACCTGTGACCTTTCACCTTCCTTTTCTCCTAATTTCCTTTATTGTCATAAATAAATGTGCCAAAATGACTTTTCAAAACCTTAGCCATTAGCTTTGTAATTCCATAGCCATAATAAACCAAATCAACACCCACTAGGATGTTTCCCCCCACCATTAAACTTTGGATATGTGTCCCATCACAATGGCCTTATATATATTTTTACATGAAATTTTCACTAGGGCTATTACAAAACCCTCCCCCTTGAGGGAAGGCCTTCCTCGATGTTCAATGACACCTATAACCAACAAGACTGCTGAAAGCAAAACATACTCCCCATGGAGCTTTATAACATAGCTCGTTGCAGTATTTATAATTACCACTATTGAAACATGACAAACATATTGTTTACTGGAGCTTTATAACACAGTTCATTACGATATTTACAATAACCACATATACACATACACATTTGCTTCAACCAGCAAATAAACATATTGTCTATGGAGCTTTATAAATCCAGCTCAATACAATATTTACAATAATTTATGCATATACACATTTGCTCAACCAACAGATAAAAATATATGATGCCTGCATACGCAATAAGGGAATCTCGACGCTCAGACCCCCACCCTCAAGTAATACCAGGATTCACCTTCTTCACAGGAAGTCCAGAATCCACTGCAAATTCGAATTTGCATCCTGTTATGCTCCTATACCAATAGGTGTCATATTTCATGATTGACTTCATGAGCTTTGTAATATGTTCATACCTTTCTTGTTGCAAAGATTTTCCATACTGTCAAAAAATCAAAAAATTTAAAAAATGTAAAGAGGGTATACCCTAAAAGAAAATCAAAGGGTAAAAAGAATAAAGTTGGTCGAAAAAATGAAAGAAAATGAACCCCAAACAAAAATAAACCAGGAAAGTGTGCAAGTCCAAGTGCCACTACTATTTCATTTTCTGTAATAAGTAATTGTGTGCAGCTTGTTAACTTTTTCCACAATTGATGAATAGTCAAACAGCTTAAACTTGGCTCATTCATATTTTAATTTCATGTTTTAGAAATAGAGAATAAAATCTGACCAAATTGTTTAATCTTGGCAGATAAGTAGATAGTTAGAGTAAATAAAAAGGAGCTCAACAGTTTAATCTGAGCCCTTGGATGTAATAAGTGCAGACTTAGGTAGGCTTGCCATGTAAAAGAAAAGGATGATTCGATAAGGATTTTCCAGTGTAAGTGCACCCAAATTAAGGAAAAAATGCTAGGTTAAAGTAGGTACGGTAGGTAGATGGTGTTGCAGAATGATACTTGTGATGAAAAATGTTTCTAAATGTGTTAACTTTTACTTTTATCACAAAGTGCAAGGCAGACATTTCACTTGATGCAGTTCAAGCAAGACAAGGTCAAATAACTAACTTCCATTCACATTTTTCCCTAAAGATTTCACTAATTTCCCCTAAGTATTAAGGTCTTTGAAAATCAAAAGGACTCAGAGCATTTCTCTAACTTGTGGAGGGACTGGACCCTCGGCCCAATGATCTAAAAGCCTAAGTACTCATAAATCATCCATCCATCATTCATTTCATTTCATAAAGTTTACCTAAGTAAAAATCTTATTTTACTTAGGGAAATGCATAATATCACCTGAAAAACCCATTTTCCCACTTTAGCCTAAGTTTAATGTAAATCTTTAACATTTACTTAGCGCTCGTTTTCATTTTACTTCATATTAACTATTAACACATTTATTATATAACTCCCAAATAAATTTTAAACCTTCCCGTATTATGTAATTACATATAAATCCCTAAAATATTATGTATTCCTGTCCCAGTTAAATATAACCATAAAACGCTGCTTAATAGGAATTAATAAATTTATCTGAAATTTATTAATAACCTTCCCCTCTCCACAAAATACGGGATTAATTAACCATTTGGGTTAATTAATAACCATCCCCCGACCAATCAAAACGCCCTCGATACGATTAAAACTTTGTTTATTATGTCGGGCCCGCTGCATTAAATCCCCGCCATGTCCCACGCCCGTCCACCGTTCGATCAATCCATTCTGATCCGACGGATGATAAAGATATCGCGACCCCCCTGGTGACCGCACTTTAACTCACGATCACCAGGCGGCTTTCCGTCGTACCTCCACCACGCGTCACGCTGCCAGCATGCTCGCTCACCCCCAGCCCAAAACCGCCCTGCCTCAAAAGTTGTGCGATGCAAACCACTTACCACCCTCCACATAACGACAAAGCGTCCCATCATGCTTACATCATCTGCCCGATAAAGCCAAAAAGACCCGCCAACATTATTTTTGTTAAATAAAACTAACTAAACATCATTTTCACTATTATTCTCTCTGAACTGTGCTCTCATGCAAAATAACATCCAGTCGACTGTTCGAGCATTCAGCCCACCACCCGGCCAAGAAACTCTAGCATTGTGCTCTGCATCCCGTCATTCAGCCTGCAACACATTTACCTCCTTCATCCAGGTATTTACCCAATTTACTCTGCAAACATGTAATTTCGAATTTTACTGAAAATTCTACCTGAGAAAGCCAAAATTCAAGTTATAGACAGTCTGTAATTACCATAAAAGACCCCAAAACTGCTGTTTAGTCCATTTTTCCCCACGAAGCCCGAATTCCAATTTGAATACACAAGAACCAAACATGGAAACTCCCATAGCCCTAAATGTTGCGCCCATGAACGCACCTCATAAAGACTTAGATTACCTACCCCTGGCTGACAGAGATTTTCAAATAAAGGATTTATCTGGTGATAGGAACCATCTTCAGGCCTTCTGCCAAGTCAAAGATAGCTACCTAAACAAATCTGACATTTTTGGACTGTGGGAATCTAATCTTCCCATGTATTTCCTCCCCTTAGTCCATGTTTTCCCAGATATCATTCATCATTGTTGTGCCAACTATGACCCTGTCCATAGAGCAGTTATGTCCCCATCCCAAACTATCATTTTCCCCATAACTGCTAAATCCATCAATGAAATGATACAGTTCCATTCCACTCAGCCCCTTGCTCCTCTTTCCCTGGGATATCTACTTGAAAAAGCCCCTCGGTTATCTTAATCAGAAATAAACCACATTGCTCAAGCCTTCATGTCACCAAACTACCAGCCCAAAGGTCCACCTCCATATCTACAAACTTGTTTCACTGAAACTAGTAGATTCATTGTTGACATGATATCCCTGATAATGGGATTCAACTCCAGTGAATTGGTTGATGACATTACCTTAGTGTTACTATCAATATTCACTCCAGGACAGCCCCCTGCTGTCAGATATGACTATGCCACTTTCATTGCCAATAAAATCCATGATCAATTCATGAATTTGGAAACAGAAGGAGTTTTCAAATACACATCTTTTATATACCATCTTTTGTTATATCATCAACCAGACAGCTTTCCTTTCCCCATCAGGAAACTGGACTCAAAAGGAAATCGAAGGTCTGTGATCTTTTGGAGTTCAATCTTTCATAAAACCCTGGAGTCTCCTTACACTTATATTGAGTTCATTGATTTATTTATACATCCAACGACCTCTCTGTTGATAGGAGTTTCCCCTCCTAGGATCAGTGGTGACATGAAGAAAATTCTCCAGCTCTCAAAGCAATACCGGATAGGTGACTGGCACCTGTACAAAAACCACACAGAAATCAGAATGTATGGGTGTGAACTTTGCCCTTTCAAGTTGCCTAAATATGTGCCCATGAGATTGTTTGCACTATAGTATTTTAGATAGATCATAAATGCAGACTTAGTCCATTTTTGTGCTGCCAAGAAGAAGGCTCAGTTAAGAACAAAGAACCAGCTAGGCCCTTTTTTCATCAACTCTAGAGATGCATGGCAAGAAGCTGAAAAGATTTTGGAAGACCACCTTAGATTGAAGAAGAGTTTTTGGTGGGTGCCATATGACCCAAATAGTTTCATATGTGACAGAAGGACAAGAAATAGGCTGTCAGTTTATATACATCATAGGATCCCAAAAATTGAACAGTTTGCTAATCAGGATGAATGGGTAGAAGGGACTCTAATAGAAGAAATTAGTGAGCAAGAAAAGATAGAAAATGCTATGAAAGATCTTGAAAAAACCCTTGACCTGGAATTTTTTGGACAGGTATCATTCAAGTTGCCCCAACAATCAGAAATTGGTACATCCTCTGCTGGAACTTCTCAACAGCCTGCACAGGAAACCAGCATACCAGTCACAGGAACTTCCAAAGGCAAAGAAATAGAGACCACAAAGCAGCCTACAATGACAGATCAGCCTGCAATGTCCATAGAACAGAGTCAAGTGCAAATTCCTCCAGCCCAAACTAAAGCAGCAGAAAGCCCAACATTGCAAACTCCTCTAATTGAGGAAAGACATAAAAAGAGAGACAGAGAAACCACCACACCTATCAGTGGACCCACAGGAGAGCCTGGAGCAAAGAGGCAAAGACTGAACCCTCTATCAGAAGAGGAAATAATTGAAGAAACTATAGATAGCCAGAGAGAAGAAAGAGCTAGCCAACAAACTTTCACAGTGGAAGGAACATTTGCTAGCTCACAGATGCAAGAGTTAGAAACACAACACAGTACAGGAGTTTCATCCTTCAGGCCACAAAGAAAACAGGCCTCAGACATAAAGAAGACCTTTACAGAGATAAAAGCCAGAAATGATCTTGTAAGGCTTCAAATTTACAATCAGTATTTGAAAATGGCCCCTACAAACCAGCAGAGATTAATGTCAACCTATGACATTAAAGAAGGCAAAATGTTGATGGTTTACTTTAAGCCAAAGGTGCAGCAACCCCAGTCAGCAGCAGACTACATTAGAACCAACTTGGAGGTCCTAGCCAAAGATATTCATCCTATGGACCAAACTGAGCTTCATAAGAAAACTGGGGAATGGTTTATTCCACACTGATTGACAAAGCAATGTTGGCCCACAAGTTACAAAATTCCTTGGATAATACAACTGCTCAATTAAATTTGGAGAAAGCCTCTTCTCTGGCCAAGGATAACAGAATCAAATCATTAAAAGAGATCATCATTGGATTGGGACATGATCCCAAAGATGCTAAAGGCATAATGGCACTAATTAAGAAAAAAGAAGAGGACATTGCTGCCCTAAGGAAACAGTTGAAGCTACCTTCTTCAAGGCATCCACAAACTGCAAAAGTTATACGACAGAAATCTGAAGAGGATATGATGGACCTACTCTTGAAACTTAATGAAAGACTGAATGATATAGAGAAGGCATTAGAAAAAGCACTGAAGGAAAAGCAGGGAGAGTCGACCTCTCAGCCTCTTGAGGTAATCCCTATAGTCTCAACTGCAGTTCCCTCTACACTTGGAACAGCATTAGCTCCAAATGTCCCAGCAGTCACAACAGAGGTAATTACAGGTACAATTGCAATAGGTACATCAACAGCAGGTACAGCACCAGGCAGCAGTACTAATATGTGCACAGAAGAATTGATAAAGGTCATGGAAGAATTGAGATTACAAGTTACAGAGTTGAAACAGGTAAAAGAGCAATTGGCTAAGGCAGAAAGAAATTATGATATTTCCAAAATAAGTGTTGTGCAAAAGAATAGGGAGTTTAAAGCCTTGGAAGGTAAAGTGAAAACCTTAGAACAAGAACTCACTTTTGATACGCCCTTGGCAGAAATCAAGAAAATCCTTTGGGCTAATATCATCCAGTCTATAAATGAAATATGGCCATCAATCCAAGTAATCTATGAGCATATCAACTTAATAAAAACAACCCATGGAGCAATTCAGTAGACAAGAGCACAGTTGGGTAAAATTCCAGATGAAGCCAATAGACTTATACAGTTTTTGAATAACAGAAATAGAGAACAACTGGAAGTACTTGGCATCTCTGACAGGACAGACACCATTTTAGAAATCAAAAGAGTTCTAACCAAAAGAACTTTGATGCAGAACTTAGAGAGAAGGTGACAGGATATGCAGGTAGAAATCAATTCTTTTATGGAGAAGATCACAGTTTTGCAGAGTAAAGGGCTACCAAGTCCTTTGGTCATTAATGATAGATTAATGAAACACATTGATTATGTACATAAATTGAATAAGTATGCTAGCAATCAAGCCAGCTCATCAACAAGTGCATCAGGAGTGAAAGCACTTCCCACAGGCCGAGTTCTCTATGACAGCTTAGAGAACTTATTCTACATTAAGCATGAGGTAAAGCACCTATTCACCATCCAGCCTAACTTCTTCAGATATACAAAGACTGATGAAACTCTCAGGAAACTTCAGAAACACAAATTGCCAGAGCAGAAGTGGTGGGAAGATATGTTAGAAATTTTGTAAATTTACCTTTGGTAAAATGTAAAATTTGGGCTATTTACCTTGTTGAGATAAACAGAGATGAATGAAGGCCAAACAGGTTGAAGTGTATCAGAGCAGATAAACAGTATTAGTTAAAACAGGATAGCCAGCACGAAATTACCATAGAAGATAGCAACAAGCCAAATAAAAGGGCTTGCCTCCAACACACTCAACACAAATAGGAACAGCACAACATCAGTTTGCTTTCCTCCTATCTTCGAGACTAGTTGTCTCTATTTTCTTGTAAAAAATGATTAGTCATCACTAGAATATATCTCACTCTATTATGAGATATTTTGTGTAAAATATTTTGTATAATAATTCCCTCAATTGGAGTATTAAGGGTGGATTCATATACATTGTTGTAATACTGGTTTTTTGGAATAAAGTGTTGATTCGATCAAATTTTCGTATGGCTTGTTGGACAAAGAATTAAGACAAAGGACTTTCTACAAATTTCTTGAATCAAACACCGGATCAATAAGTCATCTATACCTTGTGTTTTAAATTTTTCCTTGTTTCTTATATCATCTCTGTTCATATCTGAATGATAAACAAAAGGATTAATTCAGAATATGCTTTATTGCACTCTGTTTTCAAAAGTTATCATTTTCTATGTTTTCTTCTGAATTAGAATAAACAGTGAAATCTTAATTGCTCTTGTTTCCTAGTTCTGCCACTTTGATTATTATTTAAAGAATACTTAATTGCTCTTTACTTGTAATCAATTCCAGTTCCATTCTTTCAAATAGGTTGAATAATTCTTAACTGCTCTTCACCCACTTTGAAACCATTCCATTTACTCTTAGTCCCTGTTTGTTCCCTGTTTGACCATATTGCTCTGTAAAACCATCCTTTGTCAAGAAACCTAATCCAGTGAAGCCATCTTCCTTGACTCCATTAGCCCAATGGCCTAAGCTACTCAGTCTTATCCCTTTGCTATTGAATCTCACCACCCAAACTCAAACAAAATTCCTAAACTTCACAACTAGCCTAATATATTTAAAAAACAAAGCTAGAACTTAAAGAGAGAGCCCTCTCTGGATGCAGATTGGCTAGAATCTGTATCTAAAAGATTGGTTTGTGGTTACCTCGGCCTCCTTTCCCTTTTCTTACAACTTCTGGGAAAACCTGAGTGATAACACATCCAATGTTCAATGATATAATCTTTCACCACGTGTCCTCTCAGTGAACAATTACTGGGTCATTGTTCCAGGGCGCACTCCCAATGTGCATCTAATTCCATCTGGCAATGCTAATGAAAAAAAAAAATCCATCCCTGACTTTGCCTTCTCTGTTACACAGTCCCTCATGCAATCCAATCACCCCTTTCGTGCAGTCACTCACCTTCCAAGTTCCGTTGGCACCCCCATCTTAGGCAGTCCATCCCTTAGCAATGCTTCCTTGCATCTGAAGATACAAAAACCATGGCATATCCCTACCTCAAAACCATCATACCGGTCATAACATGCTCATGGAACTAGGACACTATTGGGTACCATTGTCCCACAATGGCCCTGTTCCTGAATGCTTTACGAGCATACTGCTGCATTTTCCAATTCCTTTTGTTGTTGCAAATTCTTGCAGTCGATTTCAATCACCCAACCGTTCATGTACCAAACACATAACTTCCATTAGATTTAAAATAAATTGGAATCAATTCACATCATACCCCATTGGTAGCTCGTCAATAAGGCACATTTGTAATCATGTTCGCTTCCTGTCACAACAAGTCAAACTAGCATATTTGACCAAATCAACATGTATAAAAATATCTCATCAGTTTAGCTCAAAACATAACCATCATAGATCCAAATCATAAATCACATGTAACCATCATAAACCATAATCGTAATTCACATGTAATCATCATATACCATAATCATAAATCACATGCATAATAAAACTGAAATAATATATTGTTACTTATCATTTAATCAATCCTTAGTTTTTCCTTTATTCTTACTTCGTACGCATGCTGGATCAGTTTCCACACCCGAAAAACACCCAATGCCTTCTCCTCAACCAATGCACATATACATAGTGTGTATCACACACATACAACCACATGCGTCATACAACTCCATGCAATACATGCACCTATACCTGACATACAACACATACACCTACACCCAATGTATACAATACAATACATACACCTACATCTAGTGCATAACACAATACATACACCTACACATGTCGTACAACACAACACAATACATCTATACCCGATTTACAACACCACACAATACATGAACCTACATAATGCACATACATAGTACCACATGCCCTCAACACAGCATGTATGACATGTACACAATAGCACATGTGCACCAATACCATATGTACAACATGTACACAATACCACCTGTACATCGCACCACCTACACAATGTATGCATCACATCACATTAACACGACAACACTTGCACAACGTTTACACAATGCCACATGTACACGTTGTAATGTACACTGCACCACCTGTACAATGTGTACACAATACCACATGTACAGAGTACCACATGCACGACATGTACACAACACCATATGCACACAGCACCCTATGTACAACATGTACATGGCACCACATGCTCACAACACCACTTGCACATCCATGCACGCAACACCACTTATACATAGCATTGCATATCCAACATGCACACAACACCGCATATCCATCATGCACACAATATAATATGTACACAACACCGTATATCCAAAATTTACATAGCACCATCTATACCCAACGTTGAATCTGCAACGTTCATACAACTTTATTTGTACTAACACCCTGTACATAGCATTGCATAAACAACATGTACACACACTATATATACACAATACCACATGTGCACAACATCACGTATGCAACATGTACAACATATGCACAACAGTAGTATCACATAGCCAAAACCACACTGTCTTTACCAAGCAACATTGCTTCCAGTGTCTTATCCATGCTTGTCCCAACATGCTACAGACCACATTGCTTTCATTTAATTGATGTATCCCTCGGTATAACTTGTCCATAACATAGACAAAATATAATCACATGATATCAACTCATAATCACATGATACTGACCTCATATATTTGTCATGACTACTCTTCCCACTTCATTCCTCATAAACCGGGAACCTCTTCATGCCATTATCTTGCATAAGCAATCATTCCTCTGTAAGAATGGTCCTTGACAATCCTGTCAGACAGTGACATAAATACATAGATACATATACATAGATATTAGCATAAAACAATCATGGTCCTATCAGAGAGCGATATACATACATACCTACATGTATGCTATAAACATCAACATAATCATGATCACAACATAATTACTAGATATCATAAGGTCAAGGTTAAGAGAACTTCCTTTATTCATGCAAGACATGTGCAACATTGAGAAAAACAGTTCCCAACATAGCAAAGTCATATGACGCCTCAAATCCATTTTATTTACCTTTTCTAGTTACCTTCCTCATGTTTGTACTGCCACTGACCATTTACCTAATGGACCCACGATTCCAACTAACTGTCATAGTCTTCCTTTCGCTGCACTTACTCGTACGCTGAGCCTCATCTGAGTTTTACATTACCTGTTGGGTACCACACAACTCTCCTCAAGCTCCATTAAATTTCCTCTTTCCAAACAATTCCCAAGACTCAAAACATAAAAGGGAATAAAAGAAACAACCAAGAAGCAAGAAAAAGAACACCATGGAAACCAATAACAATACGACACCACAAAAAAAGTGGCAAGGCCTTGCACCAGACATAAAAAAATCCACAAATCAAACTCAACAAATCACAAAAGACCAAAAGCACAAGACTAGCAACAAACACTATGACCCAATCTGCATGGTTCCCAAGGAAACTCAACCAGAGCCTTCTTCAAGATTCCATGGCAGCCTCTCTTGCCATGCAACTCCCTGCATCATACTTCCATCAACGCATAACTCTCACTGCATAAATAAACATAACAATAGACTAGTTATCTTTCCTTGTTGTGTCAAGCACATTTCTTGCAACTAAACACATCCACGCCATCTCTCAAGGGTCTCCAATTCCCTTGAAAAACCACCTGTAACTAGTGACTAACTAATATACCTGTCAAGCACATGTCCATGAATATAACACATACCCACATAATGTTAGATGAAATCAAAGCACTTCATTCATTTCGAATTAGGATTTCCAAACATAGCTAAAGGAATTCTCACTCAATTCCTGCTCTTTTACCTTTACCTTGCTGCAACTCAGTTGTATTATGCATTATCATATCATCCAACTGTTAGTTATGTAAACACATCAACTATTACCTTGTCATGTTAATACCAAGCATGTTTCCTGCAACTTCACACATGTCAACCACACGTTCCAAATATCAAGACAATCATATCCATTAATTTGAATTCAACCTTTACAAGGACTAACAATCATGTCATAATCCATAGTCAACTCACATTCATCAGCCATAATACATAATGCTACAACTATCACCTACTACACTCATGTACATATCAATTGTCTCAACACATATGTATTAGTACAATCATCTTAAAACAAGATCATTTCTTCATGCAATCCTAGACTCATACTCATATCATGCAATTAATCAAGAATTCAACAACATATGGATGCCATAAGCAAGCTCATACCTTAATGTATCTCAAGGGAGTCTATCTTGTTTGTACAATCAATATAGGTTAGCTCGATACAATTTCACAACATATCAAATCAAACATAAATCATGATATCCATAACAATAACTAACTAACATGTTCACGTCATAAGCTCGTAAGCATTTTTTGTTCATGCATAACAATCACATATGTATGATCAATCTAGATTAGTACGACACCATATCACAAATATGTCGGCTCATACTTGAATATCGCAACCATAACCATCTGCATAGGTCAAACTAGGTTAACACAAGACATATAACATCAAGATATTCAATGCAATGAACATAACCATCACGCATACGACCAATCCAAATTACAACATCAAGATCCCAATGAAATAATCCTAATCATCAAGTTAATAACAATAAGCTATATATCATGCTCATCAACAACAAATAACCTAATCATCAAGCTAACTATCCTTTAACATACACATCAACAATATATAACATAATCATCAAGTTATCTAACATAAACAACAAAAGTAATGCATACAACTATAAGTTACTATCATTCTTGACCATTCGGCACATGTGTATATAACTACACTAATCAACTATCATCTATCATGTATGTGGCCATAACATCAAAAGACATGTACATAAAACTAATGTATATAACAATCCTTAACTTGCATACCTGCATTCCAAACATACAATCTTTGTATGATGATCTGCTCTTACCCCAAAGTCTAATGCTGCAACCTCATTATGGTGATCTACATCTCCTGCTCTATCTCATCTAACACATTAGAATCATAACATACCAATAGCACCATGATTACCTAAATTGCATACCATGACTTCACAAGGCATGTTTGACCTACTATTCATGCATAACTATAACTAAGACCATGCATGCATAACAATTGCATATAGACATATAACACATGAGTACAAAACCATATACACGTCATTCTAGCTAGGGTCCAATCATCAATGCAGGACCATATCAACTACAAAAATCATGGCCTCATGCATGACAACAACAACAATCACATCACGTGCACTTGAGAATATGTGAACACTTACATGCCTAACACTGCATAATCAACCATACAAATTGTTGTCACTCACAGCTAAATGTGTTTTATGTTGTGAAAAGGGTGAGAAAGAGTAGTGAAGTTTGAATCCATCTCTCAAGCCACAGAATCTCTCTAAGCTAAGTCAACCCTCTCCATTGCATAGCCCATGATAAGCTTTCTAACGGTATATGTAAGTCCAAAAATGCACTTCTGGATCAGAAGTTAGAGCAGATTGAAGTTGCCCTTTGAAAACTAGAAAACAAAGAGAAAATACCAACGGAGGCTCATCGCAATCGCATTTCGGATTTTCCTAGTAGCGCGGCAGGGGAGGACAGAGAAAACCTATGATTAGTCATCGCTGATATCGGTGATCACAATAGTCAAGGGTCCAAGGCGCGACATATTGGCAATCGACGGGTCCTATGGACCATTTTAAGGAATTACAGAGGAATTCGCCAATAGTGTTAAAGCAGTAGGGGAGGGCTAGTGTCGATTTACAAAGAAAATTAGTCACAAAACCATAGGCAGGTGGGCCCTTTTCTCTCTCCTCCAAGGGGCCACATGGTGGAATACCATTCATTCTTATGAATCCACATGGCAGCGAACATCATCATGACATGGCAGTACGAAGATGACGTGGTGATACAGAGTACACATGGCATGTTGATTTGGCATTTTTAGTGTTGATCCAAGTGGATATTGGTGGCCACCTGCCAAGTCCACTTGGACCCCCACCATTATTTCTTTCAGCTTTTCGGTTTCCTTAATTGTAGCACAATTTACTATTTTTAGCAGTTTTTCAGGTCCTGAACTTCTAGAGCCGTTTTGAGGCCCTAAGAAACGTTTTTTGGGAAAATTGGGAGAAACATGGGTCCATGGACCAACTTTTGTCTTCCCAAGGTTATAGTTCTCGAATAGATCTTTCTAACAAGATATTGTGCGCGTCAAACAGAGATCGTATGCCAAAGTTACGACCTCGAGAAGTTGATGTACCAATTTACCCAAACGAGGCCCACTGTTTGGCGTTTCATCTTCTAGGGTTAGGTTTTTGGATGTTTAGGGTTTTCCATTGTTTCTCAACAATAAATATGCCTTAAAGCCTCATTATAACAGAGTTCAGAGGCGTGTAGCCACCACATCTGTTCTCAGAAATAAGCTACCATCGCCCTAGCTGGTTTATTTCCATTGTTGTTTGTAAGCATATTTCAGTACTTTACATTAATTAAATGAAGTATTATTTCCACTACATCTCAGTTTTTCTAGTTATCTCTATAATTTGTTACGTTCCTATTTAAATCTGGATCAGTGGTATCAGAGCGGTCTACTTTTTCTCTGTTTTTCTTTGCATGTCCCTAACGAGGTCGGGATATAAGGAGTTAGGGCTTGAACTGGTCGAACCTTTGCAAGATCAGCCTCGCAAATCCCGACGACCTCCCATGGTGGATGAAAAGAAAGACAAGGGGGCAGGAGATCCTATCAAAATCTTGCTCGAAGAAGCCCTCGAATGACAAAGGAACACGATAACGGACAACTTTGCCAAGATCCTTCAGCGGCTACCCAGGGGCGACGCATCGGCTTCCAACAGCTACTCTAGAAATGCCACACCGTTTAAGGTACAAGTTAATTCTGAAATCCCCATATTCAAGGGTTAGATAGAGGTAGATGCCATCGATAAATGGTTAAATCTGCTAGAGGGTTATTTTTCTATTCATGATTTTTCCAGTTAGGAAAGGATTATTTTCGCTCTTCTCAAAGTAGCCCCCCACATTAGGGACTGGTGGGAAACCTATTGCGAGTAGAAGGATGAAAGTACAGGCTCACTATTTTCAACTGCACCCACTTGGGATTCATTCTGGGATGCCATCAAGGAACAGTACTATCCTGTCGGAAGCTATGAGGATCAATACATAAAGTGGACCACCCTGCAGCAGGGAAGGGACCAAGACGTGCCGAAGTTTACCAATATTTTCCATACCCTTCACACAAAGTTGGGTATCAAGGATTTGGAGCAGCATTTGGTACTCCAATACCGCAGTTGCCTACACAAGTACATCCAGGAAGAAATAGAATTCCTGAACATCCCCTCGCTTAGCACAACATTCTGATATGTCATCAAGGTCAAGCAAAAGTTTAAACAGAAGAAGCGAGACTTTGGATTTGTGAATCCGAAGCAAGGGAAAGGTGCCTCCAAACCACAAAACAAAGTACAAAGCCAAGCTGGGGCAGCCCAAGACAACTTGCCAAAGATGCAAGAAAAGAACAGTGCCGTGAAGCCTAAAAAGGACACGATAAAGTGGTGTCAGTTCCATAAGAGTTCCACTCACAACACAAGTGAGTGTCGGGCCAAGCAATCACTAGTGGCCAAGCTAAAGGTTTCAGAATCAGATGCATGTTCCGACTCTAAGTCAGAACCCAACAAGGGGAATGACAAAGGGAAGCAGATTATTGATGTAGAGCCCAACACCACCGTTGCCACCACAAAGATCAGAAAGGAGGAACCCGAAGATCCAGAGGAGGAGGGGCATCTCTTCCACTCCCAAATGTGGGTAAGGGGCTCCCCGCTACAGTTCATTATCGACAGCGGGACTCAAAAGAACCTCATTTTGGCAGAGGTCATGAAGCGGCTGGGCTTACCGACCACAGCACATCCACAACCATACACCATCGGGTGGCTTCACCAAGGACAGGATCTTTGCGTGAGCCAACAGTGTCACCTTTCATACAACATCAAGCCCTTCACGGATGAGGTATTGTGTGACATTGCTCCCCTTGAATTTTGTGAT
This sequence comes from Pinus taeda, assembly GCA_000404065.3. Lineage (NCBI taxonomy): Eukaryota > Viridiplantae > Streptophyta > Pinopsida > Pinales > Pinaceae > Pinus > Pinus taeda. Next base: position 8,895 of record APFE031331219.1, on the reverse strand, counting down.
GTATTATTAGGACAATCATATTTGTGGAAGCGACATGTTGTGTATCAATCAAGGCCCTGTGTTGTTATTGTTACCTTGGGAAATAAGTTGTACAGGATACCAGAGGCAGCATCGCCTATTGCCATTTCTTTGATTACCGCAAAACAATGTAGTAAGCTCATTTCCAAACCGGGAAATTTGTTTTCCTGATGATATGCCCTTAAGGAAAGAAGAAGACGGTGGCCACGACCTCCAGAAAGGGTCCCTCCGCATGACAACTATAGATCGACAAGGTCGTGGAGGAGTACGAGGAAATCTTCACCTCCCCCACAAGGTTCCTCTACACTGTCAGGTCAAGCACTCCATCGATCTAACCCCAGGTGCGTCGCTTCCCAATGGACCAATCTACAGCACTCCATTCTGGAGAATGATGAAATCAAGAGGCAGATTCAGAAGCTACTGCAGAAAGGTCACATCCATCTGAGTTCATCGCATTGTGGGAGCCTGATTGTGTTGGTACAGAAGAAGGATAGGACTTGAAGACTCTATATTGACTATTGGGCGCTGAAAAAGATCATTGTCCATAATAGGTACCCGATCCCATGGATTTATGACCCCCTAGACCAACTGAAGGGGGTAAAATATTTAAGCAATATCGATTTGAAGTCAAGATATCACCAGGTACCAATCGAACCCTCTGATGTGTGGAAGACTGCCTTCAAAGCCAGGGAGGGCCTTTTCGAATGGGTGGTTATGCCTTTTGGATTGATGAATGCTCCTGCAACCTTCATGAGGCTAATGGATGACATCTTGTGGCCATTCACCAACTCATTTGTAGTGGTATACTTGGATGACATCCTAATCTTTAGCTAGAGTTGAGAAGAGCACCTCCACCACATCCGACAGGTTCTCCAAACACTGCGGCAACACAAGTTATGTGCCAATTTGGAGAAATGCACTTTGGCATGACTCGGGTTTAGTATCTAGGATACATTATTGATGAACAGGGGGTGCATGTAGATCCAGCCAAGATCGAAGTCATTCAGGATTGGCCATCTCCAACCACTCTAACAGAGTTGTGCAGCTTTCTAGGTCTTGCCAACTTCTACCGCAGGTTCATGTTGGGATTTTCTCATATCACTTGGCCCTTGAGTCAAGTCACCAAGGGAGCAGTGAAAGAAAAATTATTTTGGTCTGAATCTCAACAGAAGGAATTCACAGAGTTGAAAGATTGCCTTTGCACGGCACCAGTGCTCACATTACCAGAATTGCAACAACCATTTGAGGTCAAGACAGATGCCTCTGACTATGCTATTGGGGCAGTCCTTACTCAACATGGGCATCCAGTGACATATCACGGTGAGACACTTTCAGACACAGGTTGGAAGCATCCCACTTATGACAAAGAGATGTATGTGTAGGCCTGCCGACAATGGAAGCCAACCCCTACAGTTCATACTAACCCAAGGGAAATTACAAAATGATTGCCATCAGAAGTGGCCCACATACCTGCAACAATTCCATTTGAATATCAAGTATAAGAAGGGCAGCACCAATAATGTTGCAGATTGCCTCGGTTGACCACCGATCATGGCATTAACCACTGTGCTCAACTCTTGTGGGCACGAGACTTCTGATTGGCCACTTCTCTACAAAAGTGACCCAGAATTCGGCCACACATACCAGACACTCTTGGAGGGTCAGCATGTTCTAGATTTTCACCTCCAAGATGCCCTATTATGCCACCTCAATCACCTTTGTGTTCCTTCAAGTGAGCATTCCAAGATGATTTGGGAAGCACACTACAGTTGGGCTGCTGGGCATTTCAGGGTCAAGAAAATAGTGGGAGTACTACAGAAGTATTTCTATTGGCCGAATCTTCGCCAGGATGTCGGGAAGTACATCAGATCATGCACTGCCTGTGCCATTGCCAAACCATCCATCAAGAAGCAAGGCCTCTATAGCCTGTTGCCTACCCCTAGTCAACCTTGGGAATCCATCTCTATGGATTACATGTCAGGCCTTCCTTCCACTAAGCATGGAAACGACTATGCTTTTGTGGTCATCGATAGGTTCTTGAAGATGGCCATTATTGCTGCCTGTAAGAAGAATATCACAACAGAAGCCACTGCTAAACTCTTCTTTGAATGAGTGTGGGTACACTTTGGGGTCCCACAGTGTATCATCTTAGATCAGGACAGTAGGTTCCTCAGTACATTTTGGTCTAGTCTCTGGTCAATGTTCGACACCAAACTCACTAAGTCCACAGCTTTCCATCCTCAAACTGGTGGCCAGAGAGAGGTTGTCAACAGGATGATCGTACACATTATGCGCATGTACAATTCAAATCATCCACGCACATGGGAAGAGAGCCTCCCTTATATTCAAAACAGCTACAATTGGGCTCTCCACATCTCGACTAGCCATGGCCCCTTTTTAGGTGGGCTTGGGATTCCAGCCACTATGTCCCATTGATGTGGCCATCCCATTTGCAGCTACTCATGCAAATTTGGCTCATGTCCAGTCCAAAACAGATAAGGAAAACACCTTCATTGAGCACATCCAACATATTCACCAGCAAATCCATGACATTCTAGAGAAATCAAATTCCAAGTACAAGTAGCGACATGGTCAACATCGGGTGCCACACAAGTTTCGGGTGGGCGACAAACTCTGGTTGCATTTGCAAAAGGAGCGCCTTATCGGAGCCTACCGGAAACTCGGACCACTCTAATATGGTCCTTACACCATTACCAAGGCTATGGGAGATAATGCATTTGAGCTCAACATTCCCCCATTCCTTGGCCTGCACCCAGTGTTCAATGTTGACCACCTTCGGCCATACTTTCCACCATTACTAGACACATCCGACATTGCAAAAGAGATCACACCCACAGAGTTAAATCTAGATTGCATGGAAGAAGCTGCAACTGATCAAATCATGGACACACAGATCAAGCACACTCGCTAGTAGAATATCCAACTATATCGAGTTGTCAAAGTAGGCCAACTCCTGCGCCAGGGGAAGTGGCTCACCAGGGACCAAGTTCAGCAGAAGCTTCCTCTTCTCATGGAGGAACTCAGTGCAATGGGGACTATTGCTTCCTAAGGAGGGAGGAATGATCCAGGTGGATATTGGTGGCCACCTACCAAGTCAACTTGGATCCCCACCATTGCTTCTTTCAGCTTTTCAGTTTCATCAATTGTAGCACAGTTTACTATTTTTAGCAGTTTTTAGGGTCCTGAACTTCCGGAGCCGTTTTGAGGCCCTAAACGACATTTTTTGGGAATATTGGGAGCAACATGGATTCATGGACTAATGTTTCTCTTTCTAAATTTTTAGCTCTCAGATAGATCTTTCTAAAAAGATATTGTGCACGTCAAACGGAGATCGTATGCCAAAGTTACAACCCCGGGAAGTTGATGTACCAATTTACTGAAACGGGGCCCATAGTTTGGTGTTTCATCTTCTAGGGTTAAGTTTTTGGATGTTTAGGGTTTTCCATTATTTCTCAATAATAAAAAGGCCCTCAAGCCTCATTGTAATAGAGTTCAAAGGCATGTAGCCGCCACATCTCTTCTCAGAGATAAGCTACCATTGCCCTAGCTGGTTTATTTCCATTGTTGTTTGTAAGCATATTTCAGTATTTTACATTAATGAAATGAAGTATTATTTCCACTGCATCTCTGTGTTTATGATTATCTCTATAATTTTTTGCATTTCTGTATAAATCCAGATCAGTGATATTAGAGCTGTTGGGTAGCAGAGGGCCCGCGTAACAGTTTTGGGGCTCAAAGCTCGCAATTTGGGAAAGGTATGGTAAGGACTCCGTGAAGTGCGCGGAGTGTGAATTGTAAATGAGTCAAGTCAAAGGGTTGTCTGCCCAAAAATAATGTAAAATAATAGGAAGTGAGTCGGCCTGCCCATGGTCCGTGGACCATGGGAATGTATAAATAGAGCAAGGCTCTATGGATAGAAGTCAGTCTTTTGGTATGTACTTTTGTATCTGGAATGTAATGGGTTTTTGAAGAAAGAAGTCTTGAAGTGTCTGTAAGTCCGAGTCGAGGGTGTTGGTGGGTAGATAGAGGCTCTATAGTTGTGTGCGCAGAGGCCTAGTAGAGTCTGTAGCTGTGTGAGCAGATCCCTGCAGCTAAGTGTGCAGGGCGAATCTGGATGTATTGGAAAAAGAGTTGAATAAAGATAAGTTGGTTTTGAAATACTGTGTTGAATCTGAAATATTGGTGATATATCTGTTTGATATATGCGCTTATGCTTATGTTATGAGTTTATGCCAATCTATAACTTTTCTGGGTGTGTGAATTGGTTATCTCTATTAAATATTTGCTTAAAGATCGTCAAAAGTAGATCTGATCTATAACAACTCATTAATAATAAGTATTAAGGAATTTCCTTGTTCCGGATCTACGCGGAAGCAGAGCAAGGCAAGGCCATAGAATGGTTCGCGACTCTCCAGACCACATCACAACATCTCAAGGGTGCGGAAACCTGGTTCCAGCACCCTCCCCTTCGACCGCAGGTGAGACCTCAGTCTGCGCTCCGCGGGCTGTTGCCGAAAGGGCCGGTAGCTACGGGGTTTGTTTGGCTAAATAACTCTTCTGAACCTGGGTCAAGGCCCAATAATCCAACAAATGGTTCTATTGCCAGGACCGAGATTTGCCTAAGGGATGTTTGATGTCAGAACACTAGAACTACAAAGAAACAACTTGAAGATTGGTTGGATCAAAAGCTTCACGAGTTCGTGGTTCAGGAAAAAAAAAACCCACAGATATCAGAGGAAGGGTGGTTGGATTGTTACATATACACAGATATCCACAAGATCTTCTTCGCAACATTCTTGATAGAGTTGTACGAGTGGATCTCGATGTTAGTTGACACCGTGGGGAGATGCAGACTAGATCAACCTATTGTGTGGACTCCAGAAATGGCGCGCAGGCCAGAAGCATCCGAAGATAAAATCACACATGCAGTAGATCACTAGTTGGATCGGGTAATAGGAGTGTTTATTATTGAGTTCATGATAGACACAACTGTGAGTTATAGTGAAGCAGAAAGGCGCTTTCTCCAAGGACCGCGGGGTAAGTATATCAAAGCGCTGAATACTTGGATTAAGATGATGTTGTGTGAGAAATAGATTATGTGCATTTATTGATGTCTGGCGTAACATGGAGTGGAATAGGCTATCGAGGAACCGAAGGATTAGAGAACAGTCCACTGATTTCTATTTCACGGGAAAGTGAGGAGGAGCTCGCAAGGTTCTCTCCAAGAAGTGCAGTCCAGTTGATTAAGCAGTGGTTTCCACTGATACCACCTCCGTCTACGCCATTACCTACTTCACTGACATCAAATCCATCTTCACCGACTCCACCTCTGCCACCACCGAAGGTTGGGATGGCGAGCGCAGTCAAGTTGTCGGTATTTAAGGGTGTAGGAAATGAGGAACCAGGTCAGTTTTGGTTTGTGGTAAGGGTTGTATGGGAAGCCCAAGGAATAATGAATGATAACATCAAAAAGGCTACTCTGGTTAGCATGTCGAAGGACCGCGCGTTGACGTTGTATATAAAGTACTCAAGCGATCATCCAAATGCGGGAATAGCGGTGATCCAGGACGCATTAAACAAAGAATTTGGTTAGCCAAAATCAGAGACACAGTCGGTCATTGGGTTCAAGGAGATCGCGATGTTAACTAGTGAAACCCCGTGGGATCTGGATCAGAGATTAAAAAGCACAATCCGCGAGGCTAACATGACATTTACGGATGCGTAGCACTACGCATGGTTTGTGGCATCCCTGACACCACATCTAAGGACTACGCTATCATAGTAAAATATCTCAACCCAAGCCGAAGCATTAGAGACTGCGATGAGATTGCACGAAACCCCAATACAAGATCTAGGGTTGGGAATTCAGCAAATCCACGCGCAAATGCAAAACCTATGCTTAGAGATGCGAAGTTTGAAACAAGGACAGGCACCTCGGTCATAAGTGCACGAAGAGGTATGTTGTATCAACTGTAAGGGCCAGGGCCACGATAAGGAACATTGTCCAATCTTTGTGAACTATGTAGCAGCGGGGGGACCAATACCATTGCGACCAAAGGTACAAGCAGGGCCAAGCATGGCACCCGCACTCTGGTGCGCAATATGTCAGGTGGGAGGAAAGCATGCCATGGACAATTATCATCTATTACAGAACTTGAGACAACCCCCCGAGCAGTTATTTTGCAACTTTTGTAGGATGATGAGCCATGATGAAAGAAATTGCCGAAGTTATGAGATGTTGATGGATTGAACACCTACTTATAGGATGTATATGGAGGAGTGCGGGCAAGATCATGCCGCAGCAATAGCATAAGGCAGATTCCAAGGATGGGAACGGGGGCGAGGGGGAATGGGACCCGGATGCGGACGGGGACAATTAATCTGCTATAATTGTGGAGGACCGGGGCACTATGCGCATGATTGCACAAACCCAACTAGAGCCTGTTGCCCTTACTGTTACCAATTTGACCACGAAGTAGTCAATTTCCCCACACTAATTGCTCAGATGTGGGAAAAGGGGGTGCTTCCGGCTACTCCCACTCAGAACGTTCAAATGATGAAGGCTGAACCGTGCAAGGAAGACCCTAACATGAATATGATGCTCAGAAGTGGTGTGACTGTGGGAGAAGGTAAGGGGAAGCAACCAGAGGAGGATGCATGGGTTCGTAAGGCCCCTACAAAATAACTAGAATTTGATTTGGCATGCGCGAAGGAAACATTTATGGAAGCTAAGAAGAGCTTTGCAGAAGCTTATGCTTTGGGTAGCAAGGACCAAACAGAGCCACAGAAGGATACTTCTATGATGGCTACCTTCCTGGAAACATGCATGAAGCTTCTATGCGGTGAAAGGATTGCAAGATTTGATAACTAGGTGCGCAAGAGCGGATGAACCTCAGATGGTCCAGAAACTAAGCAAGCATGTGTTGTGCACTGGGTGAGAAACGGGATTGACCGCCTGTTGATGCCTCGAAAATCGCTGCAACAACATTGGGGAAACCACCCGGTCCGGACCTTAGTACAGCTCCTTTTTCGTTTGGGATAGTGGCTCCGACTGGGGGCAATGGGACCAGTTTCCCAGAAATAGATAAATGGGATGAGTGAATGCTTTGTAGATAACACTAGTGATAGGTGGAAGGCTGAAATTATTGACAGAAATATAAGTAAACGAAACTATCCCGGGAATCTATTGAGCTCTAAAGCGTAGCTTTTGATGCTCTGCATCTAAAAGACAAACATATAGATGACTGTATCTTTAAGACATAGATATTGAATCATTTAAGATTGTTGTGCTTCAATAGTTAAGCAAAGCGATTGAAGCGAAATTACTACACTTTATACATTCATATCATTATCATATACATGATTTAAAAGTAAATGCACATCATATAAACACCCAATAGTGGAATGAATAAGATTTGTTGTTATAGCGCATGCATACAATCAACGATAGCAAGAATAATTACATAACAATTCACATACACAGAATGACTTCAGACACAGATAGAAATACCATATGAGCTGCTTGCCACTCCCAGATATCAATCGCTATGTATAGTTCTTCCCTTAGCGCATAAACATTCTTCAATCAACGACAATAGTGCACAATTGTATAAAGAGATTTCTTCATTAAAGTAAGAACGACTGGTCGAGTTTCATAAAAGAATAAAGGTTGAAGCACAATAGTGCAAACTTCAGTCTGTTAAGTCTATTACAAAATTTTACGACCCTTTCTAAAAACATGAAAGGGTCTATAAATACAATACTAATCTAAATATCTATAAAACAAAAATGCTACTTAAACTGATATCAATAACTTTTGTTGCTATCTTGGCTGGCGATCTGGGGAGCTAGAGGATGATTCATTGAATCGGCTGCTTTCCTTTGAATCTGAGCTGATTAATGGCAAGCATTGGCTCAATTTCCGGAGGTTTGTTGAGGCGCGAACTGAGCTGGGCAGCATAGGTGGCGTCTTGGATATCGGGAATCATACACTGCATGGCATCTGTTAAACACTTGAGGGCGGCTCTTTGTTCATGAGGCTTAACTAGGAAGTGCCAATATGTTTCCATGTTTAAACTATTAACTCCGGCGATTAATCTTCCTCTGCCTTCTAACTCTGGATAACACGTTTGCTCCAATGCATTTGTTGTAGTAATCTTTCCCGGTGTACACTGGGAAATCATGTTTGCTATGTAGAGAGTGTGGTTAACTAGATCAACTAAATTGCTAGAAGTTAATCTACATCTTGAAGCTGCTCTCTCTGCCTTTAATACCTGTGTGTGCCATTCCGTGAAAAGTATATCTTTATGAACCTCAAGTATCCTGGGCAAATTGGAGGCTTTTCCCGACTTCGAATCTTGCCATTCAAGATATGCAGTAATAGCCTCATCAGCTTGATTCAAGTCATCCCTAGCTTTCTCTACCTGCTCATTTATGGATGTAGTTAATTCGCAGAGTGGCTTCGCTTGAGCGATTTGTTGACACAAGAGTTTAATTTGCGATATTAGCGCATTGTTTATCATCGTTGCTTCTTTCCTGAACTCTGTTACCTGCGAATCTCCTTTAATCTTCTCTAGCTGAATGTTATTTGAGCGATTTGCTCATCCTTGGTTTTCACCATTTGCTCATTCGCTGCTTTCAACTTTTCCAAAGCCTCCATTAATTCGTTCTATTTCTGGATCGCTGCCTGATCAATCCTCTGTTTCTCTGCTTCCAATTGCTGAGCCAATTGATTATTTATTTGTTGTTGCACCAATAATTGCTCGTCTGCTTGCGCTGCCCTCTGTTGTTGTGCCGCTAACTGCTCCTCCGCTTGCATTACCCTCTGCTTTATCTCGGCTAATTCTGTCTGTAAAG